>JASAMY010001071.1:0-83954 GCA_030248085.1 Paralinhomoeus sp. GSCO2_6
CAAAGTGGTTCAACATCAATTTGTCTCATGAAATAAAATAATGTTGAGAATACGCACTTGTACAATGATGAATGACTGCAATGATGAAACTGCAAATTGTTGGAATGCATGTCAACCAAAGCCAATGCATGTCAACCAACGCATTTGCATGAATACTAAAGAATTGCTTGTAACACCCACTCTTTTTAAATAAATTTCATATCGACGCCCACGACGTAAATTGGAGACATGCGCTGAGACTCATTTGCAGAAGTTTTGTTTTATTTTCTGTGGTGAGGCTAGGTGGCGCGGGGGCGGGAGGGCGAGATCATAGGCTTTTCGGTGTGTCTGTTTGTATGTGGTGTATGTTCAAAAACGTTTTGCTCTCGCAACTCAACACGAACAATCCGAAACACGCACAAAACGCGCACACAAAGAAGACCACGAACCGATGCAAGAGGGGGGGGGGGGGAGGGGGGCTGGAGAGAATGGGGAAGCCCGAAAATGGTATATCGCCCAGAGGCCCCCAATGGTCGAGTAGCTCAATGACCAATGGAGGGTTGGAGGCAAGAATAGGCAGAGATTGTTGCTGTTTCTGAGAAAACTTTCATCTCTTTTGTCGTTTGTCATTCATCATCAAAAACGTGCTAGGAAGTGATAAGGTATCAATATTTTCATGTCCTCAGTATTGACTCATCATCAATACAATGTGTCATAAAATCATGCTGTGAATGCTCAGTTTAAAAACAACAATGACGAATCTGTAAAGTGCTGCAGCAAAAGCCAAAGGAAGTCAACCAATGCAACCAATGCACTTCTGCAATACAGGAAAACATTTCACCCTTTTTGTTGCAACGCTTTATTCTTGCGTCATTACAACTCCAGTCATTACATTCGATAGTAAAAGTTAGGCACTATACCATCTTGAGCAGACACACCATAAATCCCATATAGTGGGCAAATTGTTTTAATCAGCCCTTCAGAGTCAGCTAATAATAATTGCCTTTTTTTGTAATCTGCATGCTTGCTCACACATGTTCATGCACCTTGATCTGCAGGCGCAAGGCCTTTGGATCTGGTCTAAGCTAGGATTGCGGTTAGACGCTTCTGATTCCATTTCAGCGCGCCGTGGGCGGGCGGTTTTCGGCGGGCTTGGGCTTGTTTCTTCCTTACGTCGTCGTTTTTTGGCAAAGCATATTGTTGCGTCCGCGTCCGCTGCGTCCGAAACGTAAGCAAAGCCTAAGCCTAAGCCTAAGCCTAAGCGAAGCATAAGCCTAAGCCAAATCAAAGCCAAAGCATAAGCCTAAGCAAAGTCTGGACTAAGCCTAAGCAAAGCCTAAAATTAAGAAAGTTTTCATCGGATGCAGCAGCAGACGCGGACGCATGAAATGTTTTCAGCCGCTTTCTTTTTCGGGGAAATCCAAGTTCATTGGGCCATTGGACCGGGCGAAACGCACCACAGTATTTTATTTATTACGTTTAATGCGTCGACGATCAGTGCTCAACGCCAATAAAAACTTAAACAATGCACCACTAAAACGCTAACACATACACGCGCATGCGTGCGTGCGCCCACTCGCGAGTCCGTGCGTGCGTGCGTGCGTGCGTGCGTGCGTGCGTGCGTGCGTGCGTGCGTGCGTGCGTGCGTGCGTGCGTGCGTGCGTGCGTGCGTGCGTGCGTGCGTGCGTGCGTGCGTGCGTGCGTGCGTGTGTCCGTGTCCATGTGTGTGTGTGCGTGCGCGCATGAGTGCGCGTGCGTGCGTGGGTGCGTCCATGTGTGTGTGCGTGTGTGCGTGCATGCATGCATGCGATCGAGCGTGCGCGTGCGTGCATGCACGTGTCCATGTCCATGTGCATGCGTGTGCGTGCGTGCGTGCGTGCGTGCGTGCGTGCGTGCGTGCGTGCGTGCGTGCCTGCATGCATGCATGCTTTTCGGCGTGCGTGTCTGCGAGCTTGGCGTGCGTGCGTGCATGTGCGTGCGCGTGTCCGTGTCCATGTGCGTGTGCGTGCGTGCGTGCTTGCGTGCGTGCGTGCGCGTGCGTGCGAGCGAGCGCGCGCGCGCGTGCGTGCGTGCGTGCATGTGCGTGTCATACAAGTTTTTATAGCGTTAACACCTGTAAAACAAAGTATTAAAATACTGAAAAGTTCAAAGATTTTATAGCATAAACACGTGCAAAACAAAAAAGTTATAAACAAAAAAGTTACAAGTATTTTTATGGCAGAGGTTTGATCACAGGACCTCCAGAAAAGTAACGGACAGCATAACCACTACACCATTGATCTGTACGGAACTGTTTTCTAAACACTTCTGATAAGTCAGAAGCACCCATAAAATGTGGTGTATTATCATATAATTTATGTATATTTGCATAACGCATGGATTATGATAGCTTCAGTAGCGCCACTCTTATTTTGATGGTAAAATGTGCCAAGCAAGCTTCATACAAAATTTCAGCTCAAGCTCAATCCATCCAGCAGAACTCTGTGCTGCATTGCAGTCATACTACTGTAGAAAAGGATAATGCTATATTTTGTCATTACTGTAGCAGATTGGAAAACAAATGCCAGATTCGTAATCACCACGGTCGATTACACATATCCCAAGCAGATTTGACACTGAATTCTCAAATTCGATCAAGCGCAATTTGCATATTCAATCTGCCATATCTCGCGATTACGGTATCGCACTGGAAAACGGATGTGATATTCGTGATCAGCACGGTCGATTACATATGTCCCAAGCAGAATTGACACTGAATTCTCAAATTCGATCAAACACGTATGCAAAATTTGCATAACTCACGGATTACGGTAGCTATCGCAAATCCGGCCCTTAAATGACGGTGAAGTTTCTCACGGAAGCTTCATACAAAATTTCAGCTCAATCCATCCAGCACAACTCTCTGTGCTGCGTTGCACACAGACAGACAGACAGACAGACAGACAGACAGACATTGTGCTTTAGTAATATAGATTACAGTTTACAAAGCGCAACCTTCAAGTTTTCAAGTTACCCTGAAGCTTTCTATAAACGGGCAAGGGACATTCTCGTAACCTTCTCTGGAAGGGGTTTCCCGACTGAATTTTTGGTTGCTTCCCTTCTAACTTTTGCATCGCGGTATAGTGCCCTCTGGGGTTCTCTGTGTGCCAGCAACTCTAAGTCCACTCTTAAGTACATACAAAAGTTACTCTCAGATGTAAACTCGCAATTGCAATAACTTTGTTCTGACTATGGTCAGTAGTAATCCAATGGTTATCTTTTAATGCCCTTTAAGCTAATGTTTTGTTCAGTTTAATTAGAACGCAATTCATACATGCTTTCTCATGCGTATCTATCTTGGATACTGTAGGTAGTGTCCGTTCTGCTACTGCCAGCTCATCGGTCCACAAAACTCGTTTAACAGAATTTGCCAAGAACTTTGGGGGCTGATCTTGGGAACTCAGCACGCCCACACTCATAATGGCACCGGCGCTTTCTCCAACGTAATTTTCTTTTTGGTTTGGATTTTTGGAGTTTGCTATTTGAGCTCCTATTTGTTTTACAATAGCAGATGGGGTCCACGTCTAAGTTCACTGTCTACTCTACTGCTTCCAGTCTCACTGCAGCGGTTCGGCCTTTGCCCTACGTCCCATGTTCCCTCTCAAGGATTTCGACCACTACGTGGGCGGTCAATTCATCCGGATGCTTTTCGATATTGGTAACCGGACCACGCGCGTACGTATCTGATCCACAGGGCTCGTTCTGACGAGGGCCCCCCTGTGGACAGCCAATTTTGTCAACGGTAGGGCCCGAAACAAGAATTGGCTCTGCCAGACGGGAATTAATCGTTATTTACTTCGCTAATTTATTTTAATTTTTTTTTTTTAGGCTTGCAGATGGCTTGTTGCATGGTTCATTCTCTATTGCCATATCATTTCGCATTTCATATTCAAGCAAAGACACACTACGCAATATCTCCACTGTCAAACACTTGTGACTTTTGGCGCCACAGGCGCAAAAAAAATCAATGCTAACTGCCACATCCTTAAATCTTGAAGACTTTTCATGAATTGTCGTCCAAAAGCATGCGCCGCAGGCAGGGGCGGATCTAGGATTTTTTTCTAGGGGGGGGGGGGGGGGCCCACCAAGAATGTTAGCTTCCCGTCTGAAAATTGTGCACAGCGCCGCAGGCGGCATTTTTGCATGTCAACTATTTGCGGCTGTTTGCGCAGTTGGGCTAAGGCGTTGGCTCCAAACCGCAAGGTGCGGAGTTCAATCCTCAGCGTGGCAAGACTGCCAAAAACAGCAACTCCCTTGGGCAAGGGGCTCACGCCAAAAACTGTGCCCCCGGATCGCTGTTCTCATCAGTCTTGTAGAAGGCAGAGGTAACCAAGGACCCATGCAGTCCCCCTCTCGCCTGAGACTTCGGTCTCGAACTTCCAAAAAAAAAAAAAAACTATGGCAGCTACAGCGATTTGCAGTTGTGTTCAATTGCGCCACAGGCAAAAATTTCGCGAATTTTGCAGTGTTTTGGAGCAAACTTCATTGGGAGCAAGTTTTCAAATAGAGCTGCAGTGCCCTCTTGCGAGAGACTCTTCCAGATGGATCCTCAATTTTTCCTATGGGGTAGGCGGCGTGTCTTCAAATCGCGCCGCAGGCGAAAATTTTGTATGTTACCGCCACGTATCTACAAAATTTTAAGGGATTTTCCGCATATTTTGGCTCAAAAGAATCCGCCAAAGGCAAAATGTTTGATTTTTGAAACGTACTGGTATACGCACTTTATTCAATATCGGGCGCAACTTTCAGATTGGATTAGCTTAGCCCTCCTAGCCCCCTTTACGCGCCTTCTTACACAGATAGGAGAAACCCTCCCGCTTTGCCCTATTCCGAATAGAAACTGCCCTGATAGGTCCCTACTCCAAACTTGTTGTACACATCCGTAGAGCGCCGCAGGCGAAAATTTGCCGGTTGTGAGTGTGATAATCTAAGGAAAACAGTTACAAATTTAACCGCTTCGCCCCTCTGCCCTCTTCGCCTCTCTTCGCGCCTTCGCTTCGCTTCCCTTCGCAATCCATGACTTTGATCAAAGGGGGTACCCTGTTGAAAAACATTGGCAGTCCCGACCCTCTAGGGGGGGGGGGGGGACGCCCCTCGCGCCCCTCCCAAGATCCGCCCCTGGCCGCAGGCGAAAATATTGGGTTTTCCGCTTATGGGTGCGTTACAGCATCGAGAGCAATCAAATCACTACTAGAGATGGTTTTTGAAAAACAAATCGGCCATTTTTTTTAAAAAAAAAAATATTTTTTTTTTAATTAAAAAAAATTTTATTTTCTAAATTAAAGGAGGGTTCAGGCGATGTAAGGTGCCATATATTAGTGTAAAAATACCTTGTAGTGATCCACAAAAGCATTGAATGGCCATACAAATACATAAACAGCTTGCTTTACACCCACAGGTGAACAACAATGTACAATGGTATGTACAATGTACAGCATATATACCACACAGGGAACGTGGTGGCATGTACCTATGTCCATATTCTATGCCTAAACGCATAAATGGCCATACAAAAACATGAATAGCTCGTTTAAACACACAGGTGCACTACAATGTACAATGGTATGTACAATGTACAACATGTATACCACACAGGTAATGTGGTGGCATGTACCTATGTCCATATTCAATGCTTAAATGCATCAAAGGGCCAAATTTACCACTGTATCAGGCACAATCTTGAAGGGAAGACACAAAACTGGTGAAAAACTAAAGGGAAAACGTAAAATATAGTGAGAAAAACAGAAAAAATTCACTTTTTTATTAATAAAAAAATTTTTACTAAAAAAAGAAATGTCCCATTTTTTATTAATACAAAATTTTTTTTAATAAAAAAAATTATTTTCGAAATTGAAACCATCTCTAATCACTACCATTCGAACACATATATGCTTGCCTGTGCCATCACTAATTTCTCTTCGACTTTGCTTTGTTGACTTGTTTTCCACTTTTTGGGATGGGTTGTCTTTTGATTTTCTTTTGTTTGGAAATAGTAGTGGACTTTGCTTTTGGGTGAACAGGTTTCTTTTTCTTGCAGGGTCTTTTCGTTGGTTTCTGTTTGTGATTGTCCTTATGTTTGGGTTTGCTTCCTTTCTTTTTTGCTTGTTTTGCCTTTGGCATTTGAGCATACTTGCGCTTTTCTCTTTGACTCGTGTGCTCACTCTGTGCAAAAACGAGGGAGCGTTATTCACAATTCATTAGATTATCGCAGGTCTTAGAAGCATTTTTAACGGTACCGTATATTTTTTAATCTCGTTTGAACCTGAACGATGATCGCCAATCGCTGGACGAGCGTTCCTTAACTGCTGAAACCGAGCCAAACTCAATCGGACACTGTCGTCTCCAGTGACCCGCAGACTAAAACAGAATTGTGCGTGCGTGCGTGGGGTGGGTGCGGTGCTTGCATACTTGCTTTCATGCCTGCATATGCTTGTCTTATCTGGAGCAGCCGCTAAAAAAAATTTGTTTCTCATCGATGAAAGCTCGACTCACTGCGGATTTTTGATCAGTTTGTCGAGTGGCTTTGAAGTGTCGCGTTCGAGTTCGTTTGTCGTCAAGATGGGCAACAGACCGACTAGACTGAGACACATGAAGGCGGCCAAGGCCAGCGTGCACTGGCACAACGCGACAACGTCCATGATATTGATGACACTTTCAGCCTGGCGTCGCAGGCTTTACGCCTTCTCCTCGCGTCGCATTGCTTTGCGATACAGCTTGAAGAATACAATGCCATAGCCGCTGCGCGGCGAACCGCTCAATTCAATCGCATGTATAGAAATTGAAGACCCGGCCGCCCACCACCTCCAATTGGGAATGTTGCACCAAAATGGCGTATAAAAAGGCACTTTTTGGTCACAGATGTGTCTACCTTAGCGATTTGGTGGCGGACCCCGAAAAGCCGCACCCATTGCGGCGTCGACTTCGCTAACGAAGATTGAGAAGATGCAACACAGCTAATGGGCAGCCTACAATGCCGCCAAAGTTTGTGCTCTATTAAAAGTGAATACCTTTGGGCTTTAAAAGTGAACTGTGCGTGCGTGCGAATCGATGTGGCGTGAGTTTGGTAGGGGTGTAGCTACAGTATCACGTGCATATGGCGTACCTACTTTGTGCTTGTGACCTTAGTTTGCTGGTATCACGTATTCACGAGACACGATGAAGGTGAAAAATACTCAAGTTTGCGACTTACGTTAATACCGACCATACGTTGATACCACACTGCCAGCGCAAAACAACGTTCAGTGTGCCTTTGCATACCGTAAACCCGCCAACTACCGCTCTAAAACATATTTTTTGTTTGGACTATAAGAAACGGATAAATGTAGTGTGTCGAGCTTTTGAATAGAGAGGGCCAATGTGAACCGGCGTTGTTTCCGCTGACGGGCTTTCTCGCACACACACACACGCTCACACTCACGTGCGCATGCACGCACATACACAGCGTACAACACAGGCACATATAACACGCACAACACTGAAACAGTGTTAAAAACGGTGGCTAATTGTGAGAAGAAGAGGGGAAAAGCTAATAAACAAATCGGCTCCCACGAAGGGGGGGGGCTTAAATGAGGGAGGGGCTAATTAAAGGTTTACGGTAATCGCATTGTAGGTTCTGCTAGTGAAGTTCGTAAGAAGTGGGAATGGGGCGGCAGTTAATCCTAAGTCCTCCGCACTAGAGTATTTTGTTCCAGTATCACGCGACGCAGCGACATAGAACACCAGTTTGCTTGCGTCGTGAATTCCCGACCGCGTGACTAAACCAAATTTGAACCGACTTGCCTAGTGATAAGGAGGTTGCGTAAAAGCGCGCCGCTTTCCAGACTAATTACGCGCTCGCATTACTTTTCAATCACTCCGTGGACGGTGCTGCCTGAGGAGGGGCCATGAAGAAGTGTGCGCTGCTGACGGCGATCGCGTTGTGCTCGGCGGGCCTGCTGGTGGCAGCGGCCGAGGCTGCTGCCCTGCCAATGCCACTGAAGTGCGCCGCCGCCGACGTCGTCTGCGGCGTGGGGCGTTCGAAGACTCTGAGCTTTGCCTACGGCGAGCAGTTCTACGTGGCGGCGCTGAAGCTGGCAACGCTCAACGCGGACGTGGACGTGAAGGAGAGCCGAGGGCGCCGGGTCGTCTGGGAGCTGGACGAGGGCTACGCGAGACAGATGCGGACGGCGGTCGTGCCGGGCAGTGCCGACCAGAATCTCTACGTCTCCGCGCAGTGGCAACGCAAGGACGGCGGCCAGCTGCCCACTCCGCGAGTACTAGTCGCTTGCCATTTTCTCGAATGTGCCATAACTTAGGTATAAGTGCATCAATGCCTTATGTAGCAAGGCGAGTCCCACCAATAGTGGTGCACTCATGAGTCGCTGGGGTGTTCCTTTCGCAAGCGTGCTATGAAGAAGAAACAAGGCTGCTTGTAAGGGATCTACTGTCCGAAGGGCAGGACATGTGTCAACCGGGTGACCATCTACGTCGAGAGACCTGTCGGCCTTTACATGCTGGAGGACACAACCGGCAGACTGACGGCCAATCTTCCCTTTGGCAGAGCGGGCCGGTTGACCATCGCTAACTACGGCAAGTTCGCTGTTTTCTGCGCACTCCAGTTTGTACAAGTACTGTACATTGTACGAGTATGTACATTGCACAAGTAAGTACATTGTACAAGTACTGCACATTGTACGAGTATGCACACTGTACGAGTATGTACATTGTACAAGTGCTGTACATTGTACAAGTACTGTACGTACGTACCGTGACTGTCGCTCCCACTGATTCTGAGCCGGGAGTTTGATGGCGACGGACAGTTTAGGGGCAGGCGACATGGACGTCAAAGCGCCGTTGACCGTCTTGTACGTCGAGGCAAAGGGCGCGGGCGCCATCCGGGTGGCGGGCTTCGCCGCCTACCTGTGGGTGCTGCAGTCTTCCGCTGCCGAGCTCGACCCGACCAGCCTCACGGCCGTCCAAGTGAGGGTCGACGTCTTGCCGGCCATCGCCCACTCGGACGTCGGCAAGTCCCGAGGCACGGTCAAGCTCGTCGCCAAAGAGGACCTCCAAGTCGTTTTCAAGTGAGCACACACAACACAGTACGTACGCGTGGTCGTCCATCACGCAGCGGTACGTTGTATACGTGACGTTTGCCTTTGAGTAGCGACCCTATAGGAGGCCGGGGTGAACGACCCAATTAGAGTCGGAGTATGTCATGGACCATGGTGTATGAATACACTGTAGGTATTGGATCTGCTCTCCACTATGGTACTTCGTACTTTTCTCCAAATGTGGACTCTCCTTGTTCATCGTTGAATCGTTGGTGCAACAGTAAAGAGGTGTGGCCTATAGTAATCTTCCTTTACAGGGAGAGAGGTGCCGTTGGCTACTTGGGCGACCCGGCCATTGAACGCAACGCATACGACGGAGGAAAAGTGTTCAAACTCTGAATGATTGACCAATGCCAAGATGAACGAGCAATAAAGGCGATTTTCTGCGGTCTTTTCACATTGACAAGCAGTAGTAATAAGCGCTGTCAAGGAAGATTGATTGATGCAATTGGCAGTTGTGTCACTGTCAGCGCCAACACACAGCACTGCAGTGAGTCAAACTCACTTGAGAAGCGAACACAATTGGCTGATCGCCATACAAGGGTCCACAGAATACAGATGAAATGTAGCACGTTACTACCTAGGTACACTTCAAATTATCGAAGCGATGAAGGGACGATGAGACACTTGAATAGACGAAGCAAGACTCGTAAAACGAGTCAGTAAAAAGGAGTGCATGGGAAATATGTGCGCAAATTTAACTAGACATCTGTGATGTGATTGTGGACGCAGTCATTCACCTTTGTTGCCTACACTTAGGTGGAACAAACCAAACTCTGCGCAGCACCAAATCATTAGTCATTAGAACTTCACTGCAAAGCCTCTCAAACTGGCCCCCCAAACAGTTGTTTTCAGCTGGCCATTTAAAAATGAACTCAGACAATAAACGCAAATCAGTATGTCTACTCCCGACCGTGTCAAGAAAATCGCACTCGCACGAACAGTAAGAGAAGCGCGGCCCGCACTCATGAGTCATTTTTCTGTCTGTTTTTCTCAAATAGTCAGGTCCGAGGCTTCTGCGATGAGACTGTAGCGCCGACGTTCGCTTGCTCTCTCCCTCTCTCTTCTAAGTTCAGAGCGGTCCGGCCAACGCGACAGCGCCGAGGGCCAAGGCGGCCAGGCCGACGAGGACGAGGGCGCGAGCGGCCGGCGGTGCGGCGGTGCCGTTGAGGAGCTTGGGCTTGCCGCCGTCGAGAGCGGGCAGGCCGGTGCCGGGGTCGATCTCGACCAGCTCCAGACTGTCGGCCGTCCGGTAGGCGACGATGCGGTCGAGCGCGTCGCGCGACACGACCAGCTTCAGGGCCTTCGCCTTCGCCTCCTTCGCCGCCTCCTTGCCGGCCGTCGACGCCGCCGCCGGAGCGGCAGGGGCCTTGGGCGCCGCGACAGCAATGCCGCCCGCCTGTTGTTGCAGCTGCTGGCCGAGGTTCGCAGCGCCGCCGCCCAGGCCGTCAAGGCCCATCGCCTGTCCGTGAGCGGCGTCGGCGAAGAAGAGCATCAGGCAGCAGCAGGCGAAGGCCGTCGTCATTCTTCTCACTTCTGTTTCTCCTTCACCAAAATCAAAAACAAATTTTAGGACGGTCTATAATAACACATAGCCGGGTTAGACTGATGAAAGAAATAGTATCTGCTGTGCACGCATGGAATGGAATGAGTTTAATTGGTAGGTGTTTGAACGCAATGCATTCAATGCTGAGGGCTATACGCTTGAAACAACAAATTAGCAATTCTAGCTTGAGTAAATCAAAAAATTGGCGGTGTTTCGATTGAGCCATTGTCTCCTCGTAGCGGTTAAAAGCTGCAGACCTCGACAGTGTCATCGGACTGGAACAGCTATTGGTGGTATCACTTGATGAAGCTGGTCAGGTTGTCAGTACTGGCTACCTCAGCAGTCAGACTGGGCACAGTTGAGTCGGGCGCCTTTCAACAGTCACGACCATTTTGATTTCCATCTTGCGCAAATTACCGGACGGCATGTATCGGATCGGTGCGATGCAGAATAGTCTGTGTAATGCGCCGCAAAACATTCTAACAGCTACCGCTACGACAAAAGTGAGTTCTATCTACGTTGCAAAACATCACCTACAGACGGCGCTATTCTCTTCCCCTTCTATTCCGACAACAAGTATCACAGTTTCGATCACGCACGCTTCTTGCATGAGCGGCCCAAGTACTTGTGGTAGGCGGGAAGCACCTAAACGATTTTGCTGCTGCTGCTGCTGCTGCGAGAGAAAGAGTGCACGTGCCCGTCCCATACTCTAACAATACGCGAAATCGTCAGTCGCGTCGAACGTGACCGTCGTCTCCAGCGCGCCTCGAGTTTTGTGGCCTATCTCCGTCTGCGCGTACGTGCCGACAATCGCGCCGCTCCTGGCCATGGGCAGCCAGCGACACCCGACTGGTCTCACTACTACACCCGCGCAAATATATGTTGAACTCGCAAAGCACAGTAAATCTATTGGTTTTCTAGTAAAACTACGCTGGCATTTTCATCTAATCGCGCTATGCCGTTTTTTTTTGTCATTCGGACCATACGGTAGACCTTGTCTAAAAGGAAGGAGCAGGGTCAGGGAGCCCTGAGTTGAGAGAGCTGCACGCAATAACCTTAGTTAGGCACGCACCCACGCACACACGCACGCGCGCCCACGCGCATGAAGGCACGCAAGCTCGCACGCACGCAGCACGGCATAAGCGTGCGTGCATGTCTAAGCTTTGTTGCTGTCCAACTACCTGCGGCTCCCTTTTAGACATGCCTACCGTATGAACCGAATAACAAAAAAATTAACGTGATGCCGTGATAGTGGTTACGCTTAAATGCAGCACACGTTAAATGCAGCACAGGTTGTATATGATAAAGAATGCAGGCAGGTAAAGTATGCAGGCAAGTCGACTTTCGCTGCCTAAGCCTAAGACTAAGCCTAAGCTAAAGCCTAAGCTAAAGCCTAAGCAAAAACCTAAGCCTAAGCCTAAGCAAAGCCTGAGCCTAAGCTAAAGCCTAAGCAAAAACCTAAGCCTAAGCCTAAGCAAAGCTTAAGCCTAAGCAAAAACCTAAGCCTAAGCAAAGCTTAAGCCTAAGCCCAACCTTAAGCCAAGAAAAAGCCGCGGAAGTCAACTTGCTTGCATACATCACCTGCTTGCATGCCTGCATCCTTTATCACATACAACGTGTGCTGCATTTAACGTGTGCTGCATTTAACTGACACCGTGATGGTTGATGGTGCCAGCGTGGTTAGTAAGAAGCCGAAGCTCAAGAGCTCGAGATGCGGCAGAGCAGCGTGGAGTCGGCGGCGAGCGGCGCGGACTCGTCGGTGGACGAGGAGACGACGTCGGCGTCCGAGCTGACGACGCTCGCCTCCTCATCGGCCGTCCACGAGTTCTACGCCAACTACGAACTCCTCGATATGTTGGGCAAGTCAGTCGTTCGGACACGCTCGCGCACGCACACACGCGAGCACGAAACCGATGGCATAGCACTGCCAAGTTGTGTGGAAGCGCTAGTACTAATGAAAAAAAAAGCAATAAATTGTGGTGCTCCTCAATAATTGTTTGTACCCGGTACATGGACTTTTCCTTGAACTGTGTTGGCGGCTCTGTCAGTCCTATCGATAAAGGCCCAAGGGATTGATTGATCGCGTTGAATTCTGTTCAGAGGACTCGCGTCCACTGTGAGGCGGTGTCGTGAGAAGCGCTCGAATGAGATATTCGCGGTGAAAATCATCGACTTGTCCACGGAACGCCAATCCATGGAGGAGGTGCTGTAACAAGCAGCGTAACTGCAGAGGTGTAACTGGCCATCGAAGCTGGGGGGGGGGGGGGGTGAATCTCGGATCTTTCAAAAGTCGATGGGGTGACCGGCACGGCCAAATTTGATACAATTTCTCGTTTTCCAGCCTCAATAATGACCTAGAAAATGCTTAGCGTATGCTGAAAAGGCAAAATTGGTGATTTCTTGGCCGAAGGCGACTCGGTTGCAGGCGTTGCGTCTGCGCGAGGAGACGCGCGGGGAGGTGGAGATTCTGCGCGCGCTGTCGGGCCACCCGTCAATAATCAGTCTGCACGACTTCTACGACGCGGGCACGTTCATGTTCATGGTGACGGAGCTGGCGGGCGGCGGGGAGCTGTTCGACCTGCTCACCCGCGCCGTCGCCTTCTCCGAGAAGAGGACCAAGAGGGTCATGAAGCAGATTCTCGACGGCGTCCGCCACTGCCACGAGAAGAACATCGTGCACAGGTCCGTGTGCGCTTCAGGCCGTCCATAGCGCGCACCTCTGGGCTGGGGCATAGATTGCCAGAACTCGAAAGGGGTGTTGGGTTGGGGTAAATCGGAATATCCGGACAGATCAAAATGTCACTTACTATACTTACTTACTTACTTTGGCTAAAATGGACTGAAAGGCCAAAGACAGTGACGCCGGTACTATATGCACAGGGTGGGCCTTTGTCGATTTCGCTAAAACTCGGAGGAAGTCTAAGTTAGACTGACTGCTACATGTGTTTAAAGTTTCATCCAAACCGCTTCATCCACCACCGAGATATAATTGAACAAAGAATTGCAGTCGAGGCTGGCCCACCCTGTACTTTGAAGCGAAACGTATGTATGAAGAATCATCAGTGGCGCAGGCTGAATTTTTACCACTTTTGCAAGAAAAATGTGCTTGAAGTTCCGGGAAATGAAAGGCGGGGGGGGGGGGTCGTCCCCATTGTCGTTCGGTATAGGGGAGGGGGTAAAAAACCCTCATTTCCTCCCCCCCCCCAACCCAGCCCTTCGATTTGGCACGTACACGGCGCTGATGTCTGTGTCTGTGGGTCGCGCAGGGACCTGAAGCTGGAGAACATCCTGTGCATCAACGAGGGCCCTCTGTCGGACGTGGTGAAGATCACGGACTTCGGCTTCGCGGTGGCGCTGGAGGCGGGCGAGCTGCTGCACGACCTGAAGGGCACGCCCGGCTACCTGGCGCCCGAGGTGCTCCGCTGCCAGATGTACGAGGACTCGGCCGGCTACTCTCTGGGCTGCGACATGTGGGCGTGCGGCGTGATCATGTACACGCTGATCGCCGGCTACGCGCCCTTCTACCACCGTCGGCAGATGATGATGCTGCGCCTCATCCAGGAGGCCAAGTTCGAGTTCCTGCCAGAGCCCTGGGACAACGTCAGCGAGAGCGCCAAGGACCTCGTCAGACGGCTGCTCGAGCTCGACACCGCCAAGCGGTTCACGGTCCAGCAGGCGCTCGAGCACCCCTTCCTCGCCCTCGTGCCCGGTCTCGCCGAGAAGCCGCCCACGCCCCCGCCGCCCAAGCGCGTCCCGCCCCGACGCCGCTTCCGCGCCGCCATTATTTGGGTGCGCTTCCTGGTACGCCTGCGGCACATCAAGGAGCTGAACAAGATCGACCCCGGCTTCCTGATGCAGCGGCCCTTCCGCGACAAGGCGATCCGACACGAGAGCGAGGCCGTGGTCTTTGCCATGTACGGCCACTGGATCAGCAAGGGATACCAGCAGAGTCGAGACGTTCTCTTCGCCACCAAGCCCAGGCCCAAAGTCGTCGCCGTTGAGGCCTGACTCAGTCGCGACCGACGACAGCACACCCGGCTAGGCACCGCAAAAACGACACGCAGATTCAGTCAGAGAGCTAGTCAAAGCGGATTTTCATGTCTCTGGATTCGCAGGCGGCGTTTGCTGTGTGCTGTAAAGGTGATACGAGTTACGAAGGTGGTGCACTGTAAAGATGATAGGGGTTAGGAAAGTGCCGTTTTAGAAATCGCGCGCCGTTGTAGGTGTGCTTCAGTACGTCGCTGACGCACACGCACGCGCGCGCTCAGCAAGGTACAACTGTCTTTCTTTTTCAATCTGACAGCCTCAGAGACTTGACAGAGGAGAGCTTCTCGTCTGGGAGCCACTCGTTTGTGTGCAGCTGACGCTAACGCAGAGCCACTTACGCAATTTGTTGTGACACATGAATTAGGTAATTTATGCAATGTATGCGTTCTTTGAGTACAAACAAACTCAAAAGGTCGATTTCGAGTGATGGATAATGGATGCGCTACAAGCCACTTCTAACTATAGCATTTGCAGAGAAAGCGCGGGGGGGCGGTGGAATCACAGGTATTGATGGTGTCTTGCTTATACAGGGTGTCCCGCCCTCCTGTCGCACCTTTTGTCAAAGCATAACTCGGGTCTAGGAGCACCGATTTAACTCAAATTTTAAACACTTGTAGCAAGTAGTCTAACTTAGACGTTTGCAAAGTTTTAAGCAAATCGGCTGCACCATTGCGAAGTTGAACCGTTGCAAGCAAATTGTTGTGTTTTTCATATTAACATTGCACACTTCATTTCGAAAAAAATCTGTTTTCGGCAAAACTTCAAGCCACCGATTCAGGTGGGACATGCGGTCCTTTCTTGCTAAACAGCTTTACAAGGTGGATATTGAAAAAGGAACAATCAGTCGGTTTGAAGTTGAATTTCCATAAACAAGGTCACCAACAAGGAACCACTGTAGCGACTGCAAAATTGATGAAAAACCGGCTTTGTAGGCGCTCGTCCTTCGCGAATGCCAAAACCAGCAAGAACTGGCTCTACTGAGCAACATATTATGCAGCGACGATTGAGAAACCGCCAAAAAGTCAACCCATCCGCTTTTGCTTCTCAGTTTGTCCTCTCCATTGGAAAATGTCGCCTCCTCCACTTGACAGCGTGTAACGTCGAAACGGTACAGCCGATTTGAGTGAAACTTAGCAGAAATTTATGTTGGAGTACTTGCTCTAAGTGGTTGAAATCGGTTCTCCCAGACCTGAGTTATTCTTCGACAAAAGGTGCGACAGGAGGGCGGGACACCCTGTACATACGAAATGGTTCCTGGTGACTGGACGCGTTGTTCTTAGTCGTCCACGCGGGCATGCCTGAAACGGTGTTGGTCGCGTGCGTGTCTCGTGACGTGTTTCGTCTCTGTTATTCTGTTCGTCTGCAACGTTTGACAGTTTTTATTGGTCAGACCCAACGACACTCAGTCTGCCATCACTTTCTTCCCGTAATTGTTGTTTGTGCTGTGAGTGCTTTTATGATCGCGATTACACAACAGTTGCTGCTGCTGGTCAGAAATGAGACCCAGTCAATCCGATCCTGGAGGGTGGACGGGTAGAAATTGTCACTGCCGACGGGTTGGCCGGAAGATTAAGGACGCCACCCAGGACAGACAGCTCCAAAAGTAGCGCAACCTGCTGTTCAGGCGGCTCCGCTCCCACCATGTCCCAGCACAGCACACAAATGGCGTCTTCCCCTTGAGGCACTCACAGTGGCCAGGGGGGGGGGGGTCACAGACTAGAAGAACGCCATTTGCATTCTATAGCGAATTACCACGACAATAGCGACATGAAACTGTTCACTGAAGGAAAACTCGTCAATTGTGGGTCCCTCGAGAATTGGACCCATATGACCTTACGATCATGAGTCTCATTCTCTACCACTACGCTAGCTTGTGGTCTCACATTCTCAGTCGTCGCCGTCGTCGTCGCCGCCGCTGCCGCCGGAGCCGCCACTGCCGCCGCCGCCTCCACCTCCTTTCTTGCCACCGCCACCTCCGCCTCCACCGTCGCCGCCGTCGCCTTCGCCCCCGCCGCCGCCCTCTCCGCCACCGCCCTCGCCGCCGCCGCCATCCCCGCCGCCTTCACCGCCGCCTCCGCCTCCCTTGCCTCCGCCACCGCCTCCCTTGCCTCCGCCACCGCCGCCGCTAGGCTTGCTCTCGACTGTTGTCACCGTCAGGCAGACGAACAGCGTCTGAAGAAAGAGACACACAACGTGGCCAAACGAACGAAGGCCGCCAGTCGACACCGTGGCAAACCTACCAAAGCAAGGCAGACCGCGAGCGCAACCTTCGCCATGTTGTCTTGACAGCTTTCAAAACGTTGCAACCGAACAATTTTCCAACGCAACGATTGTGGTCAACAAGCTGCGAACTTTTATACGAGTGGATGTGGTGCTAAAGCATCGATTAACTTCCAATGGAAAATTGCGGACGCCTACCAGTTGTCATTGTCAACGCGCGGCCAAATTGCGCTGCACTATCAATATTTCGTTTCGCTCAGCTGACGAGCGTGCGTCAGGGCAGTGATGCGATTCGCGATGGCGCCAGTGCAATTGCGCTATCCCAGGAAGAGCCGGCAACAACAACGTTGGCCATCAAATGACAAATTGAAAACAGAAACCGGATTTTTGTGTCGGCTTGCGGTACTGTAACAACAACCGACGACTTGCTGTGCTAGGATGAGTACATAAAGCGCTGACGCAATTGTCGTTTCTGATAACGGACGCAGGAAAGTTCTATCAATGATACTATGTATGTTCGACAAAGCGACAGCACGTGCTAACTGCTTGAGTTTTTATCGACATTTACGTGCATTTTACGTACACCGACATATAACGTAAAGAATGCAGTGGAGCTGTTCGCCACAGATATGTGGCGAACACACCAACACCACCCACACCATCATTCTGTCAACGCTGGCTTTTCAAACTGTTGGTGCGGGAGGGGTGGGAGAGTTAGCAGAAGAACTATGGCCGTTGCGCCAACGTTATACGATGTGTGCACGCGAACGCGACCTATGTGCGCGTGCACAAAATGTCGAACAGAGCGGAGACGATGCGGTGCTTAGAAAGAATGAAAGCAACTGCCAAGATGTCTCGACGTTTGCATGCCTCGTGGTCGTCGTGCTCGTGGGCTCTCATGATTGTGTTGGTGGTGGGGCTCTCGCCATGTGCTGCTGGACACTTTTGCGTCGATAGTGTGCAGCACTATTGTAAGTTGTACGGCGCCATTCTAGTAAGACATTTGCGCCGTTAGAACAGTTTTATTCTCTGCTGTGGACTGCGTATATCCAATAGAGTTGCTTGCATATCCAATATGTCCACCGAACATGCTCACGTACCAAGACCTATTGCAGAGAAATAGCTTAGAGAGGCACGGTGTACCAGTTAGCTATTTTAGGCTGTGTTGCACTTGATAGATTCGAGAATCACAGAATCACAGCGCGACAGACGAACGTACGCATCCGTAAATCCTCCAATAGACCCTCCACTCCAATAGTGCCCACGGGTACGGCAAGGTTGAAAGAATAGACCCCCCCTCCAATAGTGCCCCCGGCTAACGAGAGGTTGAAATAATAGTGCCCCGGGGGCACTATTGGCGGATTTACGGTATGTAGCTAAGTAATGTCTTACTTACACGCACACACAGATATACGGTAAGCGCATACGTACATAGTTCCGTTCAGTGCCCATTCCGAGCGTCATCGTGTACTGGACGCTGCCGTGCGATAGCTTTGGGGCGGCTAGCGAGAAGCTTCCCTTCTACCTGGTGCACTACGCGCTGGCCGTGGGCAAAACTTGTCTCGACCCGGACACGACCGCGTCCGTCACGGACGTCTACACGCAGCTGCCATATTGCTACTACGCGTTTGCCACGCCACATTTGGACCGCTACACGCTGAAGCTCAAGGCGCTGAGCCGGCGGGACTTCTGCACGGACAAGGGAGTCGACGTCGTCTTCGATCTCTACAAGACGCTCCGAAAGAAGAACATCAAAGAGAAGGTCGTCGCCCTCTGGATCGACGCCTACCGTGAACAGACGGCGCACCTACTGAGCGAGTCGTTTATTGCACGTGCAGCACAGACAGTACCCTCTATGTAACTTTCAAGCGTCCTTGGTCATCTTACGAGTGCAAGAGTCGCTGCACAAAATTTGTGTTCCAAGCTGCACCCAATGCACGAAATTAGAAGCGTCTGTCTGTTGACACCACTTCTCGATTCGTGGACCGACGCCGAGCTGGAGAAATTCATGAAAGGGAGGCCGGACGGTTTGGAGATTCGTCACATTCGGCTGCACGCGGCCAGCAACCTTCCCGCCTTGTGCACGGACATCAAGCCGTACACGTCGTGCCACGCAGGCGACAAACTCGGCCGGAACGAGGTCGACAAGCTCGTCAGATACCTCATCCCGCAAGGAATGTGTCGAAAACGAGACAACGACGGAAGAACGGTTTCCACAGATCGCCCTCCTCCTTCTACCCAAAGAGACAAGAGCCAACCAAAGAGTTCGACTCCACGCACGCCTGACACGGGTGAGGTGAAAGCACGGAAACACGTTGGGGTATGTACGTTTTACATATGCGTGCACGGTGCTGGACAGTCGAAGTCTGTATTCGTGCTGTTCCAAGTCTATTCGTGAGAGATTCTTTATCCGAACGAAGGTACCTCACCACTATGAACACTACCTAAACTTTATGTCCGACCGATAAATAAATCGCTGATCTGAATGAATGGAGCGCCCAGACAACTTAGTGGGAGATTTCGTGCAAGACCTCTAGCGTCTTTTTTGAACTGCATTCAAAGAGCCCACAGAATAATGGAACAAATTGTTGCTAATGACATAATGACATTCATACTGCAAGATTTATTCGTAAACTGCGCAAGTTGCTTTGAAGGCTCTGCGTCATCCCCGTCGAAGGAGCTGAAGTGGACGCTGGTTGGGGCAGCTGCGATGTTAGTAATCTATCATTGAATGTTGGTGATATTACTTCCATTGGCACACTCATTTACAGCGCAAACAGCCATCATGCAACGAACATCTATGTAGGAAAGTATTTCAGATATCGATGTTGATCGCAATTGCTTTGGGCGCCTAAAACGCAGTCGAGGAAATGCGCGTCTAGTGGCACCGTACCACCACGTTCACGACACTGCCCAAGTCAAGTACAGTAGGCGCATGTAAATTTTTTTTGGTGATATATCAGTGGCAACGTGCAGAACAGTCCCCAGTGGTAAACAGTGCCATCAACTTTCAATATTCTGTGATACGTAGCCGCGAAACAGCAGTCGCGCAATGAGCTCGGCAAATTCCAGCGTCTGAATTGTCAGAAAGTCTGTATTGCCTATGACACTACCTTACCATATACCGTGTAATGGTTGAGCGTGCATACATTGCATTTATGCAGAGTATCGCATCGTACCGTCAGCACGCTGACTCCCATCCACAAGCCCAAGATACCACCAACTTTGGAGAAAACGTCTTGATAGCGCATTGCTGGGTATTCGACAATAGACTCATAATTCAGTTCCTGGAATGCAAAATTCAAAGTGTTCGTATTTGCACCTTCGAAAATTGACGTCTCGTTCTCTGCGCTCCAGATGTGTACCTGGAAATAGACCTGAACTCTGCCGACGAGTCTGGCGGCGTCGTCGTAGGCAAAGCGGTCCTTTTCGGCGGCGAGTCGGCCGCTCTTGCGCATCCAGTTGGCTTTCTGCGTCTTGAAGTAGGACTCTCTTGGCCAGGCGCTCGTCGTCACCTACAGTGTCGTCGTACAGTGTCGTCGTCGTCACTCGTGTAGTGCGTGCGTGCAGTGCAGCGACCAGTTCGCTGCAGGCCGCACCTTGGTCGTGTAGGTTTGCTCGTCGCAGGCCTGCGGGCAGGACTCCTCGCACACGCCTTTTTCCAGAATCTCCTTCGTCGTCTGCGTGCACACCAGGGCTGTTCCGGCCGCTTTATTCGGCCAACAATCCTGCAACCTGGAAGAGGCACTGCAGCTGGGTGCGGTTCTGCGCGCTGCAGGCTGGCGGCGCTTCGTCGAGCACGCTCCGGCGGACCGCCTCGCGCACGTGGAGCCAGCTGCTGATGCGGGCGTGCATGCAGCCGCAGCGGTGCAGCAGCCGCCGCTGGTAGCAGATGCGCATGCACGCCTGGTTCGTGTAGTTGACGCCCATGATGAGACCCTCTTTGCGCAGACGCGGCCAACTGAACGCACAACCACGCAGAGTTCGCCAATCGCTACGTTGTAAACGCGCAGAAGCAAAAAAGGAATGCTCCGGTGTTACTACAATCCATAGGAGCTACAGAATTGTCAGCTCGTCTCCTCACTCCGAGAAGAGGTAGACTTGCTTCACTTTGTCGTGGCGGCTTTCAGCCGTGCCGCAGTCCGTGCCGTCGTATGGCAACGGCAGGCGGTGAATCACCATCTCAACGTCAACGGCCACTTTGACAGTGAATTGGCGGTGAATGCCCCCGCACAGTGCGCACCTGTTTGACAGAAACGGAAGTCATCTGTCCAGGCGACACATTGAATCCGAAGTCGTCTGGAATGGGCACGTACTCTTCAGGGTGTATCTGCATCTGAACAACGCTTGCACGGGTCACGCACATACTCTTCAGAGAAAAAAGAAACTGATGTGTGCTCCTCACTCTGAAGCCGAGTCCACTGTCGACGTGCGGCAGGTACTGGTGCTCCTCGACGAATAGCGTCAACTCCAGTCCAAATTGAGGACCGGAAAAGGTGGGGTAGTCGGCCCCACTGACGAGCATCGTGTAGCAGTTGCCGTAGACGGCGTGCGTCCAGCGGGTGAAGTTGCGCGGCGAGCACTGGTAGCCGGCGTACGTGCACTGCAGCAGCATGTCGCTCAGACGGTGGCCTCCGCGCCGCGTGTCCAGCTGCAAGAGCGTGTCCAGCCAGCGCAGTCCCCTCTCACTCGCGCTGGTCGCATGCAGCACCAACCTTGTGACTGTAGTAGGCGTGGAAGGTCTCGAATTGCAGCCGGTGCTCTTTGACCATGCGCAACCCGCCCGCGCCGTCACGGCCAAGAAGAATCCCCGCAGCGTCGAAAAATGCAACGTCGCTGCGATCGTTCGCGATTGTTTGTTGATTTCGAGCACTCACCGTCACTCGCAGTCCTCTTTCTTCTCTTGCGTTCGGCCTGGCCGTCCTCGGCGCTGTCTTCAGCATCGTAGTCAAGAAACTGGTCGTCAATTCCTCCGTGCCACACGTGCTCGTCCAGCTCCGTCATGTTCGCGTTCTGCAGCTCTGCGGCGAATGCTGCCATCTGAAAGACGCCGACAGCCTCTTCATCAGACAGCGCTGTGTAGCTCAAATAGGCCGAATCAATTCAAAGCAGACCGAACCTTCTCAGTGAGGTAGTCCATGCGGACGGGATTGAGGTTGCAGAGGGTGACGGCCGGGAAGCGCGCGTCGCGAGCGTGCTCGATTTTGACGCGGACGTTCGTCTCGTAGCTGTAGTAGGCGGAAATCGCTTCCGTGATCAACAGGCCGCTGACCAGCCACGCGGCCACGATGGCCAGCACCCACACCGCCTAAAAGGTTCACTCGACCTAAAGGACTGACGGCGACCGTTGAACTGGCGACCACGGGCTCACTCTGCCGAAATCAGTGCCCGACTTGACGACGTTGAGGAAGCCGTGCGCCGACGTCAGCTCCGCAAACGTCGCAATCAGCATTCGTTTTCCACGTTTCGTCATGACGATGACTTCGCCTTTCCAACGCTACAGAAAGCTCTAGAGGGTGTGAGCTGGCCTTTTTGCCGTCGAAGTGCAGGTGCAGGACGAAAAAGCTAATTTAGAAGTGAGGGCGAAGCCGACACGACGAGTGAATGGTGTGCGGCCGTCCGAGTGTAACGAAGCGAATTGGGCGAGGCGTAATGAAATGACCGTCGGTGGTAGCAACCGCTAATAACGCTCTCCCCCACTTTAGCAATTTTGCCTGCGAATGGGTGTATGTGTGTGTCGGCAGAGCAATCAGAAAATGAGTGCGACAACAGCGCCGCCGACATGCTGTCAACGCGATCATTCATTTTTTGGCGGCTTCCCGAGTCCAACTGTCTACTAGGCAGCAGCTTCCGACTACTCCTACCTAACGTGCGCTGCTCTGCGGGTGCTCACTGCCCTTCGTCGTGATGCCAATTTGAATGGCCGCCAACAACAACCAAGCTACTGCTATACCCGCGTTGTTATCGACATTGCTTTCTTTCAAGGTCCAAACGGCGCCCCACACGAAAATCGAGTAGACGCATTGATAAAGTTGTGGAACAGCATGTCTACTAAAAAAGGCAGCAACGATACGACGCAAATCAGCAATTTAAAGAGAAGATTTCAGAGATTTGCGACTTTCTGTTTCTCAGTTGTCCTCAACGCAGGCGTTCGGATTGACAAGGCTGATGTTGGCGCGTTCGCTGCTAAACAGTCGTACATTGCGTGTGTAATATAAATTCTAATATTGTGACACGACTCACAGGCCCTCGTAAGAAGCTCTGTCACCACCCGGATAGGCAGCACCTGAAAATGTCAAATGTGCGAATCTACAAATCTGTTACTTACTTTCTTTACTACATATAAAGGGTGTTTTGTTTAAATTATCACATTTCTTTTTTGAATAACTTTTGTTTCCTTTGTCGGATTGTTATCAAATTTGGAACACTTATACTCAAGACTTTGGGATTTTGTCTGAAAAAAGAATCGTCTAATTCGGTTCAGGATTCCGAGAGTTATGACGCTCCAAATCGGATGTCGCTTTTTTGGCAGATTTTACAAACTAAATCGTTTGAATCGTAATTATCCAGTACTGTATGCCAAATTTCAAACGCCAAACTTTGCTTTTGGCTGGCGCAGCTCGTCTAATACGGTCGGCGCACAGTATTCTCTGCTGCTGCTCGACTGAAACCGCCCCCTCTCCACCCGCCCTTCCTCACTCCATAACAACCCAATGGCCCAGGTTGTTCGCCATGTGAAATCTGCCCAAAAAGCGACATCTGATTTGGAGCGCCATAACTGTCGGAATCCTCAACGAATTCGACGATTCTTTTTTCAGACAAGATCCCAAAGTCTTGAGTATAAGTGTGCCAAATTTCATAACAATCCGACAAAGGAAACGAAAGTTATTCAAAAAAGAAATGTGATAATTTAAAAAAAACACCCTATATTTTGACACTGCCGACACAGCACACGTTCGGAAACAATGAGTGCAGATCACATCATTGTTTGCCCCGCAAAAAGCTGAGGTGAGGCGCCACTCCTATTGCCATGTTCTCCTGGCAAGCAGGCATGGGCCGCACGCAGCGTCGCCCGGCACAATAGCGCCCGCCGGACCCATCGCCGCCATTGCTCGTCCTCGACGTTCTGCCTGCCATTCTGAAACAGTCTCCCGTCGTCGTCCGGACATCTCCTTTGGAGAGAAACGAGGCACCCCTGCTCTGGAAGCCAGCCGACTGCACGGGCAGACAACTACGAGATTGCCCTTGAGCAGGAGCTACAACGCCAGCGCCGACTGCCTATCTTGCTTGCCGTCCGAGCCCAAACACTGGCCTTGACGCCTACACCCACCAGCAAGACGAGATCATGTGCGAAGTGTACGCCGAGCAGATGGATCAACTGCCAGGGTGACAGCCAAGGCCAAACGAGACCAAGAGATCAAGCCAGTGAGACAAAGGGCGACCAGTTGTTGTGTGTAGAGCTGTGTAGAGTAAACTGTTTTAGTGCAGTAGGGGAGCAGTAGCAGCAGTGCAGAGTTACCGCTCGAGCGGGGTGATCCGTCCGTCGGCCTCAAGCGCCTGCAGCTCGACGTAGTCGTGCGGCGCCTCTGTCTGGAAGTTGGTGAACTCGAGCTGGACAAAGTGGCCTCTCCAGGCGGGCAGGCGCCACGTGCAGTTCTGACTGTTGCAGTACTCGCCGCCGCCCGCCTGAGTGGGCGGCTTGAAGTCGCCCTCCGTCGTGACGTTGTACGTCGTGTCCGCCCCTCCGTTCGACCTCAGGCCCCCGTCGCACTGCGCTGCTGGTTGCTGGCTGGTTAGACATACATACCTAACAGTATACAAAACTGTGGGTATACTAAGCTACAGGATGCACTACAGCTAAGATACACTACAGGATGCAGACATGGCAGAGCAATGAGATACTGTACGATAAGAATGTGAATGAGTGACATGAAAGCAGTCTTATAGAGAGAGTATTGTACATGTGCCTATTACGAAATGAAACATACAAACATTTAAGCGGGGGAAAGCGGATCGCGTTCACCACTAAGCCACCAAAGCGCCAGGCCGAGAACGCCACCAAAACGAGTGCTAGCACTCTGCCAAAAGCCAGCTCTGCCATTTCTGCTCGTCAGTATGTAGTCGTCTAGCCTCTGACTGAAAGACCAAGCCTCTCCGCTGAGCTTATGTTTATCGCGCACCGGGACTGGCGGTGAGGGCCCGGACCGAGTCTGCGCACCGTCCGCGCGACATGGGCAGGAAAACGGATAAATTACACGCCCGCTACAACCGATATTTGCAACTTGGCAGATGATGCATGTAATCCTGTAATGGTGCTTTGAAAAAAAAACACGAGCCGCCTCTTGCAAGTAATAAGCGGTGGCAGACGGAACAGAACACTACTCGTGCACGTTGTGGGATCATGCTCAAACACTGCTGCTGCTGAAAACTCGAGTAGACGGTGTACCTGAGTAGACGGTGTACCCTTGCTTGAGCTTGTTCTACTCCGCTCCAGAATGCTGCTCCTGATCAGAGTCGGAGAAAATTGGAGTCCGATGCTACTAATGAGAAACGCTCTATATTCGACATGGCTCCCGTAGAAGCGAGCGGCCGTTCACGCTGCGCACTACCTGCGAAACTTGCTCAAACAAACCCTCTGGTCACGAGAACGAGACTGGAAAACTTGCGAGATTCCACTTTCTTTTTCGCCCACAGTATAGGTGCTGACGGGTTGTTGTTGTTGTGATGCAACCCCCCCCCCCCTCCCCACAAACAACAAATGCTACATGTATGCATGTACTACCAACCATACCGGTTTCTACGCTCGGTTCTCAAGGCTACTTTATTTCATAGCTCAAACGGCACGCTCTCCCGAAAATCAAATACGCGTATTGATCGAGTTTTGGTGCACCATTTATCTACTCAACAAAGCAGCAATCATCGTAAAACGCATCGGCAATTAAAAGGAGAGATTTGAGAGATCTACGATTTGTTCGGTTTCTCAGTTGTCATCAACGGTGGCATTCGGATTGACAATGCTGATGTTGGCGCGTCCGCTGCTAAACAATTGTAAATTGTGTCCGTAAGTGTATGTAACGGAACGGTACGTTAAGATTCGAAGCTGCTTAATGACAGCACGACTCACAAGCCTTCGTACGACGCTCCGTCACCAGCTGGATAGCCGGAAACACCTGAAAATTTAACTTCAATGTAATGCTAGCGTAGAGGTACATCCAGACTATACTACAGTAAATCATCCAGCAATTCTGTTTCAAACAGTGCACCCTAGTGCAACGAGGTTGAACTATCTACAGTGCCCCCTGCAATGGAGCCCCATGGGCAAGATTTTCTATGTGTCATGCTCTACCCACATAATAAGCACATAAAAATTTGTTTGTACATCAAAGACGTATATCAGCGACGACTTTAACCATAACCCGAAAATGACGAACAATGACAAAAAAGCTTAAAATTTGAAAATCCTTCCGCTGCAAAAGTTGCTTCGGTCTTCAAATCTTGAGGTTGGATTATTGCAGCCCCACTCTAGTGCGTTCTAATTCTGTAGTGTAGGGGGCAGGAATGGGTTGAAGTATGATTCCCGAAGGTATTATTGGAGGAGTTTGGCATGGTTGGAGAGGAGCAGTAAATGGAAGTGCTACAACATGACAATCAAACCGCCGCTGGCAGCCGAGCGTCGTCGCGCGAGCAGCTCGTCGATTTTGCCGCTCCTCTTCGCCAGGTAGAGGGCGCTTCCGATCAGGACGACAACTAAGAGCAGCAGGACGACAATCCAAAATGTCGACAGCCCACCGCCTCGTGACGACGGCTCTGGTTGGCTGATGACCGGTGGAGGCTTCGTCCGACCCCAAGGCGTCGTGGTCCCTGAAACAAATGCGTTGTTTCTAAAAGCATAAATACCGTATGCAGAAGAACGAATCAACAGCCGCCTTATTGGATGGTAGAAAAATGGTCTGTGCGTCTTACTTGGCCCGAGGGTTGTAGTCGTCGTCGTCGTTGTTGTTGTCGTAGTCGTAGTCGTTGTGGTGGTGGTCGTTGTGGTCGTAGTCATCGGGCCGGCTAAAGCGAGGTAGCCAAAACTTTGCCCACAACACGCACAATTTACATTGTGTCATGCTGAAAATACTGCTGTCAAATGTACCGATTTTGTATCTGATCTTGAAGCCGTATTTCACGACGCTGCTGTCAGTATTGAACTCCAGATGGAGCGTTGATTCGCTGCTGAAGTACGTCTTTTGAGCCATGTCCTTGTAGAAGCCGCTCAAGCTGGAAGACGATTGCGCATCAGAGAGTGAGTGCTGCACATCAGAGAGTGCTTGATTGGTCTAGGTAGCAAACAAACAAAGCCGAGTTACAAATGTTAGCATGCGTTTTACTGTGCTGCAGCGTTTTGCAGTTACAGTTCTGGCAAACAGCTGCAGCGGCGCGGTGACTGACAAGTCCACATACCGCTGCCTTCTTGAACCGGGCAGAACGGGCCACGCCTCCAGCTTGTCGTGTGGAGACTCCAATTCAAAATCTAGAGAAGGCTTTTTGCGACAGTCTCAACTTGCACGTAGGCTAGAATAAAGAATCGTTATCTCATTCCACCCACCCAAGATGTCGATTTGTACGTGCTCGCTACTGGAGCTGGCGGTAATGGTGTAGAGGCAGCTGAGACTGTCGCAGTAATTGTTGGGATAGTGCGGCGACGTAAGGTTCTGATACTCGCGCGTCGCAAACAGCGAGCCTTCACCGCAGCCGCAGACTGAACGACGAGCACAGCGGCGATAAACTAACTATAGGGCCTCAGGGGCCGGTCAGTGTCACGAACTTCTACTTGTACATTGCATGCGTGTTCTGTTCTGTGGGAAGCTGTAAAAAACAGAAACCCACAAACTTTCCGTCCAGCGGTAGTCGACCTTGAGACCTCGGTCGGGTGGCGGTCGCACGGGCCGCTCGACGTAGCTGTGCAAGTGGAAGACGGTCATGTTCGACAAGCCGTTCCCTTCGAATTGAAACTTGTTGCCGCTTCCTCCGTACGACAGCCTGACAAACCGCGTGTATGTCTATTCGCGCGCTTGACGGAAAATGTTGTAACGGTGCGACGAGCAGTTTAGTGGTAGGGCGTCGTCTCGTTCTCCCATGGTCGGTGGTTCGGCTCCCGCCGCGGTATGTCCCACTGAGTGGCTATGACGCGCTATGTACCCACGGGCAAGGAAGGGACCAACCCTCGCATTGCCTGGGCGGGTGCGGCGGTCCATTCCTGCTAGGCAGGACCAGGAGAATTTGACGTAAGTGCGGCACTCCCCCACCTGGAAGCCCCTCTCGAGGTAAAGAACGGCGTTTTGTTACTGGCCCGCCCAATCGTCAATCGTCTGCCGCCCTGCGGTGTGTTGGCGGTGCAAAAAAACATGTTTTTCACGTTTCAGACCGAAATAAATGCAAGTCGCTTACTGAGTGGCCCGTTCCGCGGTCTTCCGGCCCCACATCCTCACGAACTGGGCGAACTGGAAAGGCGCCATCGAGTCCGAGTTGTACGTGGCGTTCATGTTGAGCGAATGGCGCGCTCTAAAGGGTTTTGTCTAAGTACGGCTTGCTTTTGTTGGATTGTCAGTGCATGTCAACCTCGGAAATTAGTATAAGGTACATTCTACTGAAACCGGTTCACCTGTTATTAGATCCCGTGGGTTTAGCGAGCGAAAAGAGACAGTCGACATGGCCACAGTTGGTACCGGTTTTGTAGTAGTACTGGAAGCTGCCTTCCAGACCGCTGTACACGTTGTCCACGGGACAGCCGCAGTCTACAACGCACGTTTCAGCTGTCTGTAGTGTAACACAAGCATAATTAGGCCCTAATTTCTAATTCACTTATTTCAAGCGCTTATTGTGCCTGCGTTGTAGTGCAAATTTTAAGGTCTTTAAAAAGTAGTCTTTAAGGGTGGAGGTTCGGTGCAGCGTATACTTACTGTCGATTGATGCAGTTTGCTTGGTGTCAAAAATGTGTGGTGCAATACACAGGACCACCCACTAGGGTCTCGGTCGATTTGGATGAACGAGAAGTTGAATCCAGTGGCGACGACGCTCATGTCCGACTTGAAGACGACGGTCGCGCGGTTGCCGTTGAACGTGTACGCGTTCAGGGAGGCGCCTCCGTGCATGCTGCAACCAAGGGAAGATGGAGCGACCGGAGTGCGCGTGCGCACAAGTGACGTGTCGTCGACTCACATATACTGGAGGTTTTTGTACGAATCGTCGGGGTCGACGCTGGCATTGTACAGTCTGACGGTGTCGTGGGCGATCTCCATGTCGAACGCGTTGACGAGCAGCTGGACGAGCTTGCCCTCGGGCGCGACGATGTCGTAAGTGCAGTCCGTGTTGTCGCAGTACTTCTCGGGGAAGTTGGGACTGAGGATGTTGACGCTGGGCCTCGCCGGGCTCAGCAGCACGTTCGACGACTTCTCGTCGCAGTGACACGCTGAAGCTGCGTACCGTTACCGCAAACACAGCACCAGCGGTGGCAGCCCACGGTTGGGAACGCTCCGGACGGTGACGTTGAAACCGGTTTTGTTAGCGTCGTTTGCGCCCATGGCGTCGAAGCGGAGGTGCAGCCGACGCGTCTTCGTCGTCAGCAGTCGGTTGTCGTCTGTGGTCGGCTCGAACACCGTCGCGCCCGTGAAGAGCCGCCTGCGAGCGAGGCGCGACCCGTTGACCGCTGCGCGGCGAGCTCGCTCGCCAGCTCGCACCACCAGGAGCAACCCACGCGTTGTCCGACAGCTGCTGGCTCCTCCCTCTCCCCGGTCCCCTCCTGGTGGTGCTGCGATAGGGCCAGTCGCCGTCCGAGTCGACTACCATGAGCTGGTCCAAGGGGTTCAAGTTAAACTGCGCCGGATTCACCTCTAGCTGCACCGCTCTGGCGTCCGTCTCTGCAGGTGATGATTGGCAGCGCGCTTTTTCACACTTCACTACACCTACAGCCCATCCTGCAGTCACCGACCCTGCACGACGTAGTAGCAGGACATCCGGCCACAAAACGGCCTGGGAAATCGGGGCGAACTGATGTACTTCGGCGCATCGCCGCTTGTTAATTCCGTGAAACTGCTCGGACAGTGGCACGAGTCGCGAGTCACTAAAAAGTTCTTGTCAATGCTGGTTTGTTTGCTTTACTTTGCATATACTGAGCGCGTACATCCATTAGTGTAACCACTAGCCATGAACGATTCACGTACTACGCACCTGGAATTCGTCGGTAGTTGATAATAAACGGGCTCTTGCTGGTGTCTCCGTCTGAGATGAATCTCAGCAGAAAACCCGACCCGTCGCCGCTGTGAATTGTTCTCGACGTTCGATCAGTGCCCTCTAACCTGAAACAGTTTCCTGTCGTCGTGTGGACTTCTCTCGCGAGTGCAGCTGGAGCTCGAGCGGGTTTGTTCAGCACCTCACAAAATTGGTGGCCGTTGGGGTATGTCAAAACGTGTGGAGAATCTGTCTGAGTGCGCTGTGAAAGAGCGCGGCGTGGGTACAGGAGATATAGGTACAGAGTAGTACTGTAAGTGGAGTAGCGTAGCAGCAGAGAGAGAGAGTTACCGCTCGAGCGGCGTGGTCCGTCCGTCGGCCTGGAGCGCGTGCAGCTCGACGTAGTCGTACGACCGCTCCGTGCTGAAGTCGTTGAACTCGAGCTGGACAAAGTGGCCTCTCCAGGCGGGCAGGCGCCACGTGCAGTTCTGACTGTTGCAGTACTCGCCGCCGCCCGCCTGAGTGGGCGGCTTGAAGTCGCCCGCAGTCGAGACGTTGTACGTCGCTTCCGCCCCTCCACTCGACCTCAGGCACGCGTCGCACCCCGCTGCACGGCTTACTGGTTAGAGGTAATGCAATGCATAGGTGCAGGGCTGTACTGCGCTACACACGTGCTTACAGTATGCAATGCTCAATCAAGGACATGACTGCGCGGATACGGTGGTAGGTATATGAATGCAAGATATGAAAGTGGTCTGTTAGAGTACTGTACACTGCAAAACCAGCTTACAATCAACGCTCAACTTACATGCGCCGCTCGCGCTCAGTCCGTCAGTACAACGCCAAAGCCCCAACGCCAGCAAAACAAGCGCCAGCATTCGTCCAAAAACCAGCTCTGCCATTTCTGTTAGTTACTACTAGACTTCACCAACAAACCGTGGTGCAAGCCGATATACTTCTGCAGCCACTGACGAAGTGGCCTTCAGCCGGCGGGTGTTTATCGCGGTCCGTGACTGGCAGTGGGAGCGGCCCGAGCCGAAGCCGCGCCCCGCTAGCGCGATACCATACAGCAAAACGGATCGAGTTGCACTGCACGCCCGCTGCAAACCTACCTATGTGTTTGAAACTTGACTGGTGCTGTAAATCTGACATTATTGTAGATGTAGAAGCAAAAGTGATCCGCGATTTTTCTGGGAAAACATTAGTGACTACTACTTGTGCACGTTGTTGGGATCATTGACAGGAGAATTACGTCTATAAGGAATGAGCACGCGCGTAAAAATGCATGCCATGTGTTCGGGCGTGGTTGCTTGTCCGTACCCTCTGCTTTATCGCGCGTATTCATGTGAATCTACGCAACACTCGCTCCATAAACGTCGCGGCCTGCAGTGCTTGTCCAAGGTCGTCAGCTGTACAGGGTGTATGTACACTGTACACCTCCTCTCGCACTTTGTCAAGCCATAAGTCGGATCTGGACGAACGATTCAAATTATTTTAAAACGCTTACAGCAAGCATGCAAGCAAGCGGAAAGCAAACGGTTCAACTTAGACTTTCGCAAAGTTTAAGACAAATCGGCTGCAAAGGTTCAAAGTTACACGCTTTCAAGTAGAGGAGGCAACATGTCAGCCGCCAAAAAATGCGTTGCTCAGCTCAGTAGAGTCAGTTCTCACTGGATTTTGCATGCGATCAGGACGATCGCAAACAGAGCCGGTTTACTCAAAATCATCTTTGAGTCGCCACAGCAGTTTTCTCTGTTTGTGATTTGTTGAGAAGAAATTCAACTTTAAACCGACGGATTGTTTCTTTCACTGTTTACAAAAACTAACCAGAAGGACTGGCTGTGGATTTGATGCGAATTTCTGTTGTGATTATTGGAATAAAAAAAGGTATGTATGAATGGCATGTTTCGCCTAATTTGAGGGATTATTTTTCATTTGATATAAACTGATTTGACATTTACGTAGGGTAGGCATGTCGATATTTTGCGAAGTAAAGTCCGTCAACACAGTTCTCGCAGCGTCTGGCTTGCCTCTTTCTCGCATTCTCCACTCCCTCTCCTCCCCACTCGCGTCTGCGGGGAACGTGGACGCTGCGCGCGCGTGCGCGCACACAATGGCGACGCCTCTACTCCTGCTGCAAGAAAGGTGGCGGAGGCCATAGCGTCGTTTGGCCTACGCATAGTTAGTCCGGATGAGCGCTGCGAGCCGACGCCAGCGCGCCTCCTGGAGGCGAATGCCGGATTGGCTTGTGCTACTGCGCTCGGTGTTTGTCGTCCTTGCTGCGTGGAGCGTCTGGGAGCTGGTGCGCGCGCTCTCGGGCCCGCAAGACGAGCAACCGGATGCGCCGACGACGCACGTCGAGGACTTTCTCCACTGGGACGACGTCGACTTGCTCAGGCCGCCGCCACTGCACAACGTTCTCTTGGAGTGGAGCAGACTCAACGAGCTCTTGGCCTCGGCGCAGTACAAATGCGCCGACGAGCAGAAGTACGGCGTGCGTCTGTTCTACTTCAAGAAGTGCGCGGACGCGCTCCACGACGACGCCCCCCTTGCGAACGACGACGCGCGCTCGCAGCGGCTGCTCACCTTCTTTCGGACCAACTCCAAGCAAGTCGCAGAGATGAGCTTTGCAGGCCTGTTCGGCTCGGCGGTTGCCGTGTGCGGTGACGAATGCCCGCCGGAGCTGGCCGACATCCCGACGGTGGAGTCGATGATCGTCGGCGGCCGCACCTCGTCCGCGGCGGTCGTGGACAAGCTCGAGCGGCCCCTCAGCGCTGGCCAACCAGTGACCATCGTCAGATACGACGCGCTGTCGCTGGAAGGCCACGATTCGACCTCGACGCCTGCGACACTGCTGAAGCTGCTAGAGAAGCCGTTCATGGACGACGTCAGGTGGTCACATGAACTGGTGGGGTGGGAACGTCGACTCACACCGTCGTCGCGTTGCACAGAACTCTGCACGCGACGATTCGTCTGGACGATTCCAACGCCAATCTCAAGCAGAAACTCTACTCGTGGACAGTTGGACTGCACGCGCTGTTCTTCCAGCATCGCTTCGTCCTCTACGACGGCGAGGCGCGCGGTGACTGCGGCGGACGGGCTCTGGCCGCCTGTCGGTACCAGCTCAGCTTTCTGCGCGTGCCCAGTCCGGCCGTCGCCTTCGTCGCGCCAACCATGGGCCTTGGTGAGACTGGCATTTTTTGGTTGGGGTTTCGCGTCGAAAAAATGGCCATGGTGAAGTGGAAGCCCACAGGCTCGCCCACCGAGGAGCATGGCCGCCTGATGCGCTACTTGAGGCGTGGCGCCGACTCGTCCGCTTGCGTCGACGGCCGCATCGTGAAGCTGCAGCGCAACAGTCTTTGTCTCGCGTCGGCGCCGCTCGACTGCCGACTGCACCTGTTCACCATGCGGGCTCTGGAGAAGGAGATCAGTCAGCGCCTGCTCGACAATTGTCGCCTGCACCTGTACAATCCCAGGACCGATCTTCCCGAGCTGCAGTTCGAGGCGGGCGTCCAAGTCGAAAGTGTCGGCCTACACGCCAATGGCAATGAGACCCTAACGATACCCGCTGACGAGGACACATTCTGGAAGCTCGAGCCCTTGTCGACGACCCTCCTGAGGCCGGAATACGCGGGCTCGTCCGCGGCGCTCCTATTGGACGCTGGCGGCCTCGAGTTCGACATCCTCTGGGACATGCTCGGCGACCGTCGCCTTGTCGACTCGCTCCAGCAGATCTCCGCCGTTCTGCAGTACGTTACTTGTTCCCAACTGTCAGCCAATCGCATTCAACCCTGTCCGCCGACGAACGAGTGCATCGTTCCCCCGTTTGCAGTTTGTGGTACGGAGAAGAGAACGAGAATTCGCGCCGCCTTTATTCGGCGTTTCTGCGGCTCGAGTGGTATGGATTCACGCTGGCTCGGTCGCGTCGTCTGCCGGAGACGGAGGCGGATGGCTGCCCTCGTGGCGCCGGCTGTTATGCGGTGCTCTTCCTGAAGCGGCCTGCTGCCGAACGCGCGATCGAGTACCCGCAATAAGCTGTGCTGCACTGCACTGCTCATCATCGTTCGCCTTAGCTCAATGTGGTCCATGAAGACGTGTGCCAGAAAAGAAAATTCTATGCACTAGAAGGTGGTATTCGAATGTTCTAAAGTGCCAAAAAAGCACTTTTTGAATCAAAACAAATTGGTCAAACCAAAAAACGAGAATGGAATGAATGCACGAGAACGTAAGGCTTACCGGATGCGTATGCAAAACGATTCGGGCGTCCGTTTGACTGAACCTTCTGAATCTGAATCTAGCAGGCTGATTCAGTCGCAACTACGCCTGCCTTTGACTTCATAAACGAATAACTCGAAACGGAAAGCCGACACCGACAATGGTAAAACGACAGGCTGGGGCTGGGGTTCGATGTGCGCCCCCGGCAGTATCACACGTGCGTGCTGTTGGACGGCGCGTAACGGCACATAAGGCGCGCGTAGGGCCAGCAGAACACCTCACTCCCCAAGATCAGACTGGTTTCGTGGCGACGATGGTGTTGCTGTCGCTGGCCGTGGGCCCGCCCACTTCCGCCTTGAGTACACGGAAGCGCGACCGTTCTACAAGCGCTGACATCAACTGGATGCCGCAAGCCGTGCCAAGGCCCATGCTGCCCTCCTCCACCATGGCCACCGGTAGGCAATGGAATACGCTGGCAGTGTACCTAGGCAACGAGCCGTCTCTCAGCGTCACCTAGCACTTGGCACCCGACTCAATGCGGTGCAGAAACCAGCGTACCACATGACCGACTTGGGGTGGATTTTGTTGTAGTGGACATTCGAGTGTCCAATGGGGTCCTGAATCGCGAGCATGCCCCCTGGCTTGAGTACCTTGTAGGCTTGTTCCAGCGCCTCAAAAGGCAAGAGTACTGCACGAACATGTGGACGCACGTTTGGCATAGGCACCAGGTCCGGACGACACATGTCGTGGAGCGAGAAAAACATGGTGACGAAGTCGAACTTGTTGGCCCACTCGTCGGGCAGACGCGTCGCGTCGCCCAGCACCAACTCGACGTTCGTCAAGCCTGCAACGTGCTCGCCACACTGCAGTGCCATCCATGGACTAGACTCTCTTTGGACTCCCTACCCTCTCTTTCGGTCTTCTCCTTGGCGATCTGGATGCCCTGCTCGCCCAGGTCGACGCCGTAGAAGCGCGAGTTGGGATAGCGCGCCGCGAGAATGCGCGACACGAGCGCCGTGCCGCAGGCGACGTCCAGGTGCTCCATGCCCTCCTCTGCGCGCGACCGCGCTCACCGTCCATCGACTGCGCTCTGGCCCGCAGACCACCCACCCAGCTGTGGGGCCAGTCCCTCGTAGACGTTGGGCACGAACTTCGCGAGCAGCGCCGAGTTGTGGCGCGCCTCCTCGGCCACCTGGAACTGGCGGTGGAAGTCGTCGTAGCGGCTGTAGGGAATGCCTGAAGGACGCGATTGATTGATTCCCCGTCCGAAGTAGGAGGAGGGTGGAGTGGAGGCCAAGCGCAGCAGGCGGTACCTCGGGGCCCGTCGCTCCTGAAGCAGCGCTCGACGTCGTCCTGCACGTCGGCGCACATGCGCGTCATGTAGCCCAGGAAGTGCATGTAGTTGTGCTCGCGCAGGTCGGCGCCGTTGAGCAGCGCCAGCTTTGGCCGGCCGCTGGTCGCGAGCGAGCGCGCCCGGTGCGCCGGCAGCCAGTAGAGCGCGTTCGACGCGTCCGTCTCCACGACCCGGAAGACGACGAGCGCGTCCAGCCACTCGCGCACGTATCTACAGCATGTACGGTCAGCAGTGCCCGTCATTGTGAAAGCTGCGCCGAAGTGAACACCGACCGTTCCTTGAGACGGAGTGCATCTGCAATCGCGGCCGCGCTCGCGGGTCGCTCGGCCAGCTCGGAGAGGTGGTCGAAGAGGCCGAGCTTCAGGCCGAGATTGACGAGCGTGGCCGCGCTTGCGCCACTGTACCAATTCACGAGTCGCAGCGAAAACTCCACCTCCGACTCCCAGCGCTCGCCCGGACCGCTCCACCGACCCTTCAGCGCCTCCCAGGCAACCTATTCGACTCTTATGCCGCCGACAAACAAAAGGCGCGACAAACACAACACAACACAATTTACCTTGCACAGAAGCACAAGATTCGAGAAGAGCACTTTTAGCTTGTAAACCAAAAGATTTATTTTGATGTTGCGATCGAAGTTTCCGTGGAAGTCCATGTTTCCTTTTCGCAGCGCTGCAGCCTACCGAGCGCTAGGGGCTAATAGCGTTTTGAGCCCCCCCAACCCCCCAACCCCCCAACCCCCCAACCCCCCGTGTTGCATAGTTTATAAAAGGCGCAGCGCAGCACAGAATCGCACGTAACAGTGCTCGGGTAACTGGCGGTAGTGCTGACAGCCCTGAGCTCCAAAATGCAAGGGGCTGCCCAGTACGTGGCCTGCAGACCAGATCGAGTTGGGCGAGGGGTAGAAGATTAAGGGGGAGGGGGGGTGCAAGATTGGGCGGGGGGGGGGGTGGCAGAATGGGGGTTGGCTGGAGAAAAAAGTGCGGGTATAGTGGTATCTTCCCTCCCCCCCCCCCCAGTTACAGGTATGGCAGGGAGTAAACAAATGGGTTGTTAATTAAGGGCAAGATCTCTGAAAGGGACAGCAATAGCGCGCCGTTTTACTTCGTCGTAGTTCACAAGGAAATGCACCCATTCGGTGTCGACAATCAGGGCAGAGAGACGTGGACGCGACGCAAGGACGAGTGCGCATTGCACCTGCGCTACGAGTAAGTCGGTTTCAAAGCGCCACCTGCTTTTTCACCAATGTACCGGTAATTTACACTTGCAGCTGGGTCTGATCGAGTGGGCGGTGGGGCGGCCAATTTGTGCGTGTGTGTGTGTGTGTGTGTGTGGGGGGGGGGGGTCTCTGGATGAAACAATGGGTACCGAAAAGTACTGAAAGTCACCAACATTTACTCCCTTTTATCGTATTAGAACGGTGAAAAACGTATAAAACGTTCGATGTGGGTGCCGAAAATGTTGTTGGAACCCCCCCCCCCCCCACCTCTCCGCCAGTTACATGATGATGTAATTATATCGTTAAGCTGCATCGTGCCGCGGTACTCGCCCTGCTTCGGTGTCAGCATGTTCCGGTTCGACGACGACGCGTCTGCCACGATGTGTGAAACCCACAAGGAACATTTGAAGGCTCAGTTCAACTTGGATCTCTAGTCACTTGGTCAGTTGCGCAACTTGTTGACGTGATAATAATGTGTTGCGGTGACACACTTTGACGCGGGTTGTGCTTGTCATTGAAGCGGGTGAATGCGTTAGTACTCTGTTGAAGAGGTTGACCAAGACACGTGCAAGTAAGCAATGTAGCTTACTGGTTTGAAGCGTTATAAAGATAATTGTTAACGTTGTTTGCAAAGTGTATGCGTAAAGGTGTATGTATCTGAATTGCGTATTGCCGTATTCAGCGAGCTTCAGTTAAAATCTTTAAATAAATAGTTATAAATAAATAAATAGTTATAAAAGTTATGAATGAATTCAATATAAATAAGTTCTGAATTAAGGGAGCGTTTACATTACAAACACGTAACCGCACCGATGTATGTAGTCGCCAATTACCCGCACTGCGTTGTGTCACACTGCCATATGCTGATCATTTTATAAAAACATGCAGAACGGGGGGTTGGGGGGTTGGGGGGTTGGGAGGTTGGGGGGGCTCAAAACGCAGTGTGCCGCGCTAGGAGTGACGACGTGCACAACAACGATAAGAATTTTTTCAAGCTTCGGTATCAACAACTATTTTTCTGTTCAAAGAAGGGACGTACAGTAGCACATCGAGCAGGTGAAACGATCATTTCCCCTAATTGAAAATTCCAAGACGCGTATTCAACAACAAAAATACACTGCACTAATACAAATACACAAATTCACTGCACTGCAAAATTGGCACACATGGTGTACCGATGTACAGTACCCGTGTGCATAGTACATATTTTGCAACATGCGTCGACAGTGTGAGTCACAAAGATTGTTTTCATGCTAACTGGACTCGACGTGGCTTTGAAAATGTGCAGCGCAGCGTATAAGTAATGAGCTGGCTGAACCGTGTGCTAACTGCTATTGGTTGTGACTGCGTAGATCGCGCAGAACGCTTGATATACCCAGTCGTGTATAGAGAGGAAGCGACCTTTCACGTTCTGTTTCTGTGCCGGCGACACTTCCGCCCAATCGGATCGGTGACGGCGGCGCGAGAGCCGACCGGCCGGCGGCGGCCTCGTCTCTCGTGTGTCAGCACGAACGACAGGACAGAAACGCCACAAGCGGCGGCGGCTGCGAACGCATCGATCGCTGTGACGGCTCTGCGGCAGACCGGCGGGCGTGAAGCGAGCTGAAGCTGTCGCTTCTTGCGCCGCTCGCAGCTTTCATACGGCTCTCTGCGCTCTCGCTCTCAGTATGCCGAGGAGCGCATATAAAGATCGGTGAGAGCGCCCGAGTCGCTCCTCTCGTTGTCGGCATGACCGAGTACAAGCTCGTCGTCGTCGGCGACGGCGGCGTGGGCAAGTCGGCGCTGACGATCCAGCTGATACAGAACCACTTCGTCGAGGAGTACGACCCCACGATCGAGGACAGCTACCGAAAGCAAGTCGTCATCGACGGCGAGACCTGCCTCCTCGACATACTCGACACGGCCGGTCAGGAGGAGTACGGCGCCATGCGCGACCAGTACATGCGCACCGGCGAGGTTGGTGGTCGAACCGCCTGTCCGACTGGCGCCGGAAAGAGTGGCCACGTCCGTCCATGCTTGCAGGGCTTCTTGCTGGTGTTCGCGATCAACGAGGCGAAGTCCTTCGAGAACCTAGCCAACTACCGCGAGCAGATCCGCCGGGTGAAGGACGCGGAGCGCGTGCCGATCGTGCTGGTCGCGAACAAGTGCGACCTGGGCCAGACGCAGAGTCAGGTGGACATGCGCGACGTGCAGGAGACGGCCGAGAGCCTCTTCGGCGTGCCGCTCGTCGAGGCGTCGGCCAAGACGCGCATGGGCGTCGACGACGCCTTCTACACGCTCGTGCGCGAGATACGCAAGGCCAAGGCCGAGCGCGACGCCGGTGTCGGCGCCAGACGAGGCGCCGGCGGCAGGCGGTCGCGCCGACGCGACGGACAGCGCCGCGCCTGCTGCTCCGTTCTATGATCACCATTCACCCCCCCCCCCCCCCACCACGGAGCGGAGCGCCCAATGCGAAGACTGCTCACGCGCCTGGACAGAGTCCAGGTGTCCAGACCTGCTAGAGTTGGTACTGTTGTTGTAGTGGACACAAAGAAGCGCAAGTGGCGTATTGATGCGGTAGCTTCAAACTTTAATGTTGATACCTAGGTGGGCGAGGACCTAGGTGTGGGCGTTAGTGTAGTGGCACTGAACGTACCGTACAGTGAATAAGGAATGGACGATTCCCTTTGATCGTTTTTGCGTTATAGCTTTTGTATTTGAAATGGCTGTGTTGAACACCGGCTGTTTTAAGTTTTAAAATCTTCTATTGTTCCAAGACGTGTCTTTGGTCTGTACTTTCTCGCGCTTGAAAGGAACAACAGATCCATATTCGCAACATTCGTCGCTTTGTATTTTGTCCTGTTGTTTGTCAATTTCTAATTCACACAGCTCGAACGCAAAACATACTGTCAACAATCACTGGAACGCAACCCACTTCTTTTCACATTGAATTGTTTCCACGAATACGGTATAGTGTGAAGTGTTCGAAGCTCTCCGGGCTGTGGCATTGTGTTTGCCGTCTTCGATCGACGCAGCGTCGTTTGGCCGGCTCGTAGAAGCGAGGTGTTGCTGGGTGTGTGGTATTTGCGTCGCGCCGGCCAGCAGCGCATGTATATGACCGGGCGGGCTCTCTCGTTCATCGATTTTTCCCGCTGGGCCGAGACTCGGCGTGGAGCCGCCAACCGGCTGTAGCCGCTGGCTGCCCCGACGCCAACGGTCGGCCACACAACCGACGACTACTCCCGCCCGACCAGAGACGCCGCCCTCCCTCCGGCCGCTCAGTTCAGCTCTCGGTGGACACTCTGTACGCAACATGGACAAAGTTTCCGGAATCTTTGGACAGGCGGCCCAGCAGGCACAACAGGACAGCCAACAGGCCAATGACAAGTTCCCGTGGTACTATCGCTTTGGCGCTCGGATCGCTGGCGCACTCGGAGGACTGCGTCAGTTGCACAGATACAGATGCGTACATACACGTACATTGTACCCGTAACCAATTCAAAGTCAAAGATACTTTCTTAACCCGCAAACGTGACGATTTAGTTACGATATTTTGTGGAGCATGGAATCTATTAAACTTGGTCTACCCCAAGTGCATCTTGTCTGGATTTCTTCAATTGTGAGTTTTTTTTGCTGTCAATAGCACCTTCGTCTTTGTATGTCAGTCAATATACAGTGATGCTGTGTATCAATACCTACATTGTAGTTGAACGGGTACAGAATGATGCTTTAGTGGCTTTGGATTCATCGCAGTCGTGTTCGAAGCACCGTTTCTCTGCGTGTGCGTGGAAGGGATCTCGAGGCTGACGGCGGTTAGTGAGCGCGTTCCCTACGTTGGCAAGGCTCTGATCTACGCAGCGTAAGCGTTTACTTTCTGAGGCTTAATGGGTCTCTAGATAGACCCTCTAATCGGCCTGTGTAACTTCTCTGTCGACTGCAGGTTCGGTCTCACGCCCCTCTTTCTCTGTTTCGGCTTTGCGTCATTCGTGGGAGCGCTAGGTCTGGTCGCGAGCGCCGTCCTCTACGCCATGATGGCGCTGGGCAAGAAGTGCGCGCCAGCTTCTGCCTCTGCCTCTGCCTCCTCTCATACGGCGAAACGCGCTTCAGGGCAGACCGCGACGCGATGCTGTCGACGGCCGAAGCAGGCGGAGCCACCGGCCCGCCGGCTGCGGCTGGCGCTTACGCTGCGGCGCCTCCAGCTTACGGCAATCCCTGGGACAGCAGCGTGCCGCCTGCCACCCACTACTGATCCAGATAGTGCGCCGACGAATCTTTTCGCTACGCTGTAGAACTACAGTACCAGATATGGATGAGCCACAATTAAACGAAAGCGTGCAGACAGTTCCAAATAAAGCTGGTGTCAACGAGACGTTACTTGAAGTAGAGCGTCGTAACCGAATGTGGCCACTGGATTTTTCCCTTTTTTGGAACTTTAGTCGGTTGAAATGTATCTTTGTCTACAAGTTCCAGGGAATGAGTAGAGTCGCCGCCCAGCCAATGCCTCAGGCCCGGTTGGTACGTAAAGATATGACGCGCAGTTGGTTGCGACCTCATGAAACGACGCTACATTCGGAACAAATGCAAATGAAAGCTAGCAGTTGGTATTCACGTAAGAAAAATGTGTACATCTAGGAATACATCACAAAGTTTGAAAACCGTGCCAGGTGACTTGTTCGTATCTTCCGTTCTATTGAGGTTGTTTCTATGACATTTCCATGTTAGGAACTTTTTACTAAAAGTTCTCTTTTTCATATGCTGAATGGTTCGTTAAATATGTACAAGCTGCTGGCGCTGATTGACCCAGGTGAAACACGATCACCTAGAATGAACGCAAAGCAGAGTTATAGACGCAACGCAATAACCCAGGGTCACAATGTCAAGTCACACGTTGTTTCCAGTAAAAACCAAGAAATCCGCACGTCATGACTGCTATAAACTCACACTGGGTAAGTATGTACGCGTCAACGTAACATCCAAAGCAATCGCAATGTCTTTTGTGGTTCCAAAAAAAGGCTACCGTAGTTATCAAAAGTTCATGTTTGAGATACAAAATATTTGCATTTTACTTGTGTTGCAATGAACAAACTGCATCACAATTCAAATTTAGTATACGGTAGATTACATCAGTTCAGTTCAGTATAACTTTTGAACGTGCAGATCAAATTGCAAGCAGTTACGGTACAAATTTGTGTGCTGCAACTGCTGCGATGTGTGGAATGCTTACCACAGCGACGAGCTGGGCAAACACGCCAGAGGCTGGTGGCGTTATCAGCGTCACCGTTAACTTTTCGCTGTGTGCACAGTGCGCAAGCAAGCGTTCCAGCGTGCGCTGCTCGTCCACACACCCATTGTTCGCACACACACTACGCTTGTCGAGCGCGTAGTCTCGACCTAGAGGAGTCTTCGGATCGTGCGTGCGCGCGATGTCTCAGGCTGGTAAAGACACGTTTCTGGAGAACCTGCCGGACTTCTACACGGCCGGCTCGTCCATCTATCGGTCCCGACACGGCTCGCTCGAAAGCCTCGTGGTCCAGCAGCAGCCGCAGTCCACGAACGTCCTGCTGGCGCAGTTCTCCAAGGACGACATCTCCGTCAGCTACGCCGCGCCCCGCTTCGCGCCCTACGCGTCGACGCCAACCGGCCGGACTTGGGCGGAGACGGCACCGGGTCAGCAACAACAGCAGCCGCCGCAGAACGTGTTCGTCATCCCAACGAGCCCGCGACCGGCCCCGGCCGCGCCCGTTGTCGTCGAGCGGAACAACAACGAAGTGAAAATCACCGACGTAGAAAATCAGTACGAAACCCTGGACAATTACTACGGCTACGAGAGGATCACCGAAGGGTTGCGCGTGACTCGCGACCCGGCCGAGGCGACCGTTTCTCCTCCAGTGGCCCGCAGGCGACGGTCCTGCTTGGGAAGGGTGGGTGTGGAGCTGGTGCGCCTCCTGGTCTACCTGTGCCAACTGTGGCAGTGCTGCCTCTGCTGCGGACCCTGGTGGAGGCGTCACTGGAACAGGTTCAGCTGTCTCTGGGGCCCCTCGTGCAACTACTACTGCTGCTGTCTCGTCTTCTGGTACCGCAGACGCGACGGCGAGTACAAGCGACGCTGGTCCAACACCGAGGCCGTTCTGCTGCTCATCATTCTGATTCTAGCGATCATGCTGCTCAATGTGCTTATCATATACCCTTAGTACGCGTATGCAAGAGCTGTGCAGTGTGCAGTGCGCACGCTAAATTGCACGTGCGTTTCAAGACGTGTACATGCGGGGGTCTTTCGAGTGTTCAGAGCGCGCATTCATGCTGTGAAGAAACGCACAGAGTAGTTTCATGTGCGATGTAGATATCGACAACGTCACAAAATCGTCGATCAGACACTCTCATATTGCGTACCAAAGTCGCAGCAATACATAACTCGGTTACAAAATCAGCTGATCAGCTTGCTCGTCGGCGTCGCCAGCAGCTGACGCCGACTGCTGGTCCGCTTCGGCAGTCTTGAAATGCTGAGAATTCTTGAACTCAAGATAGAGGGTGAAGAGGACATGCAGCGCCTGTATACGCGACTTGTGTATTGGAATGTCCAGAATTGCGCAAGCCATGTCTACGAACTGCTCCAGCGGTATCTGTAACGGTGAAAAGCTGACGTATACGATCATCAGACTGTATTCAACCTGTACGTACCCTCATGTGCTCGGTGTGCAGAGTCTAGGCTATCACGATTAAAAAAACTAAGCTGGAAACTCACGTCTGAGTCTCCATCGGGAAGGTTTATGTTTTTCAACGTTTCTTCGACTTCAGCGGGCCACACCTGTGATTTGTGATTGCTTCATACTTTGAACTTTTAACAACACAGCACGATGCGGCCTGTACTGCTCGTACAAGGCACCTGCATGAGGCTGTCGATGTCGGGCATGGGCTTGCTGTAGTGGACGCTGGTGGGCGGCTTGGACTTCTTCAGCTCGTTGATGCTCGTGATCCAGTTCTCGATCTCCTTCTCGCTCCTATCGGCGCGGTCCACCTTCTTGACCACCTGCATAAGTCAGCCAATACAATGGCGCACTCGCAGTCTCAACAGAGGCGGCTGTCAGTGCTCACCGGCTCCTTCAACAGCTCCTTGACCTCAGACGCGGCGTCCGGCATGTCTTTGGCGATGTTGCGCAACTGCAAGTCCATGACCGCGGGGTCGCTTTGCTTTGCACAGGGCTCGTCCAACACCGTCAGGCCCAATCCGTCTTCCACCTTGAAGTTTGTTTTGAGGGCTTTCGTGCATATGGCGAAGGTGTCACAATCAGAAATGCGTCTTTTTTGGTTTTCTTGGAAATTTTGATCACACAATTTGAATTTTTAAATTTATTGTGTAGATGGATGAGAAGATCAATTGTGTGAGATAGGCGTGCCGTGAGAAGAGAGAACGTTGGTGTGCATCGTATTACTGCTTGATCGGTAATGGGTGGCTGTTGTCGTAGCACCGTACATCGTCTGGTCGCGGAATCTTGATGAATGCATCAATCTCGCCAACCGACGGAATGTATTCGATCAGAAAGGGCTTCAGCTTGGCTTCCACTTCGACCTAAATGCAAATTTAAAGTTTTTGGGTACAGTAAAAAAAAGAATTTAGAAGGGTCAGTTAAATGCAGCACACGTAAACAGCACACAGGAAAAGGAGCAGAGCAAGAGAGAAGAGCCTTTTAGTTTTCCCCCCCCCAAATTTGGAAGAATTCCGAATAGTCAAAAAACACTAAATGATGAAAAGTCTTGCCATTTGCGGAGGGTATGCTTCGATGAACTGAAACAGCTCTTTAATGTCTGTCGTGACCTCAAGGTCGGCAAAATCGCTTGGATTGTAGACGGCGTCAGGCAGAGGAGCCTGTTGGATTCCTTCGTCGTCCGAGCCAGACTCATAGGCTAAAACACGGCCAGGCGAGGAGGCGATCTTGCCGATTGCCGAGAGCACCGTTCGCTGATCATCACTGCCCAATCTCACTGGCTCCAAGACGGCGATCGTTGCCTCGCGGCTGCGACTGCTGACCGGCCGCTGGCGAGGACGACGACGGTTCGGCCAGGGCGAGCGGCGCCATTCCGTCGTCTCCATCAAACTCGTCCTGCTTGCTCAGTCGACGATTCTGCTCCTCCTGCTCCTCCAGCGCCTCCAACCCTTCGCCGTCATCTGCCGCCGCCCTCTGCTCTTCGTCGGCAGTGCCCTCCGACAGCCCTCCCCCTCGAGAGGCCTCATCCAACATCTGAGCGTACAACACGTAGGCACACCAGTACAGTGGTTGGAGTCGCAATTGGCTCTGTCCACACCGGCTAACACACCGAGAGCGACTTGTGCTCCAGCGTGAGCCCATACGACTCGTCCTCGTTGATGGCGAGTCTAGCTGAATTATCTACTATAGTTGGCAATTAGTAGGCGTTACAGTGCACGCTGGTGAAGTTGGGTGGTTACGCTGTTATGTATTTAGTTTCTATTGGATTTATACGTGCTTTTACCTTGAGAATTATTCAATGAAGAGTCAGAGGGCGCTTGCGAATCCGCGTAGCTGACCGGTTGGATCTGCACAAAAGCTTCATACATGTATTTCTGCGATTTATGTCACAATCTTCGTAGTTTGGCGCAACTCACGTCAGAGTCATTATCTGGTTGCTCCGAAACCTCTTGGTAGTCCGGAGGCGGCGGATTCATGGATCTTATTTGTTTTTTTGTTTGGAATTTTGTTCGAAAGCACGCCCTAGTGCGATCGATACTCCGATGTTATACGCACATGTATACGATTCAGTGCATCAGTGTCTTGTGTACTCGTTCGTTGCCATAACAACTGAGAAAATGGCATGCGCTTCCGCGCGCATGAAAAGCGTATGAGTATGAGAAACTGGGATGGGAACCCATGGACATGCATGTCAGATTGGTGCGGCTGTGTCGCTCGTAACGGCCGTCCGTCATGTTGTGTCGCATCAACGACAACGCGCCACCCACTTGTGACGACAGCTGTTCAGGCAACAAACACCAGCAGAGCTGTCTGAAGAGGCGCTGTTGTTGTTGAACGGGAACGGGATGGGTGGGATGGGAACGCCGCGGACGCCGCCGCCGCTGACAGACACACACAGCCTTCATTGTCGCTCGAAAGAGAGTGCGTCGGTCGGATGCTGGTATTCTTGTATACTGCCGATCGGATTACGCGCTCAGAGAGTCCGCGCCCCCAAGAGAGAGAAAGACCAGAATTCACGTAGGCAAACTGAAATTAAGTGTTTTCTGTAAATCGAAAGTTGAGACTGGTCGCGCAGGTTCGAGTGTTTGTGCAGATCGCTTGGCTTGGCTTGCGTCAGACGTCAAGAGCTCGTTTTCCTCTTCCGCCAGGGCCGGCTGACCGCGCCGTCAGTGGGTGACGGCTGACGGGAAGAGCGGCAAAGCAAATCGAGGATGCGCCGCGTTTTTCTCGGCGCGCTGCTCGCCGCAGTCGCTTGGGAGCTGGCGCCGGGCCAGCGGGGCGAGCGCAGTGGCCGGCCGACGCTGTTCGCGGCCGAGCGCGCGGTCGTCTCCGAGCTCGACTTCTCGACGTTCAACGCGACCGTCGTCGACGCCCGCGCCGCGCACGTCGTCCTCTTCTACGCGCACTGGTGCGGCCACTGCCGCCACTTCAAGTCCTACTGGGTGAAGCTGTGGTCAGCGTCAGCGCCTCTCGCGTCACCGCGCCCGGCCCGCCTCACTCCGCAGCTCGCGTCACTCTTTAGCCGCGAGGTACGCGACTGGGGCCGAATCGTCAGACTAAAGGCGCTGAATTGCGGTGATGAACGCAATATTGGAATCTGCCAAAGGAATCGCATTCGAGGATACCCGACAATCAAGGTATGTCCATATCAGGGTGTACGCGGCAGCGTACAACCATAATATGTGAGCACTTCCTCAATGCGGATTGTTGAATTTTCAGTCGCTTATAACTCTTGATTGCCTGAACGGATTGTGGCGAATGATAGCTCAAAAGAACCGCCTTCTAGACCGGAATCGAATGAGCCGTCCCGCGTTTTGGTACTCGAACGCGCTAAGACAAATTGTACAAAAATGTTCCAAAAAAGCGGTGTTTTTTTTCTCTGCACACACTTTTAGGGTCGCCGCTCTGGAACGCTACTGTTGATTGGGACGAAACTTGGCGTGAGCACGTAGTATATGATGGCAATTTTGTGCCCCAAGGTAAATTTATCTAGGTGCTTCGGATCTATAGTTATGGCCGATTTGGTCATTTTTCGAAACATAGTCGTTTTATTTTGGCCAAAACCCGACAAGAGTAAAAGTCGAAAAAAAGCCGAGTAAACCCCCAAATGTTTTTTGATTTTCGTGAACAGCTTTACAAAGAATGCCTGGGGCGCTTGCATGATATTTGAAATTCTCACCACATAATGAGATATTGGCAACCAAAATTTCGGCAAATCCGACCAAAAAAAGTTTGTCACCTATAGGCGCTTCAACCGTTCGTGACACCGCTGTGCTGTAATGACAAAAGTTAATCGTCCAGACTTGGAATAGGTTACTTTCGACAAATGGGAGCGCTCCGACGCCCTCTGTCAGCCCTCTTCGAAAGGCCATTTTTTAGGTGTTTTGTTCCAAAAGTTTGTTAGCTATAGACGCTTCAACCGTTCGTCGCAGAGGCGTGCTGTAATGATGAAAGTTACTCGTCTGGACCCGGAATAGGTCACTTTCGAGAATGGGAGCGCTCCGATTTCCATGTTTCGCAGCTCGACCCTCTTGGCGCACCCCCATTTTGGGTAAAATTTGGATCTATGATCGTGCATTATTTTTTCATTTCCTGAACGAATTCTGGCGCGTGATAGCTCAAAAGAAGCGCATTCAAAGGGGGAATCGATTAAGTCATAACACGCTTCCATACGCTTGTGCATTACCGAGAAGTTTTTGGAGATGGCAGGACCCACTTTACATAACAAGCTTCTTGGTTCGTCGCCCACTCGCGCCTGCATCAATTGGACGGAAACCTCGCAGGCATCTATGCTCCACATCAAAAAATGAAATCGCCGGAGGGACTCTTGCTACATGCCAGCTATGGTTTACTGGGCACATTCTTCTTTTTACCATGTTCCCTAAATCAAGAGGTCGCTGGTTCGAATCCCAGTAACGCCTGCCTGTGCTTTTGCACGTGTCCCCTTGGGAAACCCATCAGCGTTACTTTACTGCAGTGTCTCCAGTCCATTCCACATTTTTTGTCTCTTTTCTAGGTTCTTTTACCAAAATTTTTGCAATTTTTTGAGCTGGGGAAAATATGTATGGATGGATGCTCGCTACAGCCCCTGGTACACGAAAATGACACATCTGCACACCCGCACGCACGCACGCACGCACGCACGCACACATACACACGCACGCACAATGTGTACAGTGGTACACGCTTTTCATAAGCTTTATGGTGCAACACTGAGCATGCGTCCATTCTGATCTGCTGCTCTGGGTTTGTATGTGTGTGCGTGCGTGAGTTTTTTGGTTAATCTTTCTTTTACGAAAAACACTGTACTAAGGAAAATTTTGCAGGTGGCTGCAAAAAAAGGAGAATATGTGACGCTCCTTTAGGCCCAGTTTGAAAAAACGCGGTATTAAAAGTAGCCACTTCATCAGATGATCAACTTCAGTTTGGACAAACCGTGTATAATCGAACCAAGCGCAGCAACACGTCACATATTCGACGTTTGTTGTGCGAGCCATCGCACACAGCCACAACACTACCACTATCAATCCACTCTCACAAACTCTTTTATCTCTCTGACGATGGGCATCATTCATTAGGCATCGTATGGATGGACAGGGCACACAGCCAAAGATTCTGCATAAATAATTTCGCTACCCTGCTCATCTTAAATTTTTAATATGTGGCTTGCCCTTACAGTAAGTGATATGCACCATCAATTCACGATCTTAAGTACCAAGTACATTGTATACCCTACATTCAATCTTCGATTCTCGTTCATCTTTGTTCCGCTTCTGTTAGCCTGTGCCAATGGACGGACGGAACTGCCATCTGTAGACGTCCAGTCAAGGACAAGGCCCACTCTCGTCTCTGAGTCCAAGGAATGAAAGGCCTCGGTCCTCATGCAGCCTGGACTGCCTTTCCAGTGATCCAAGCGAGCACAACAAACGCCGAATATGTGACGTGTTGCTGCGCTTGGTTCAATTATACACAGTTTGTCCAAACTGAAGTTGATCATCTGATGAAGTGGCTACTTTTAATACCGCGTTTTTTCAAACTGGGCCTAAAGGAGCGTCACATATTCTCCTTTTTTTGCAGCCACCTGCAAAATTTTCCTTAACCCCTTAAAGGCCTGGGCCCATCATATGATGGGATGCCAAATGGGTGGTTTCTTTCTGTCCTTGTGTCCCGCTGATGACCGCTTCTAGATGCATACTGCTCCAAAGGGCCGCATCTAGATCTATCATTTGATGCATCTAGATTCGGATGGTTCAGTATGAATCTAGATCCCCCGGGGGACCTAGATCCAAAATGGGCCATGTTCTAGATGCAGGGAAAGGTAATGTATATGGTCTAGATGCGATGTCTGCTCATGTTGCGAATATTTTGTGTTTCATGCTTCAGTTGGTCAAGAGGTCCAGTCGGGTATAGCGAATTTTAGACACACACTGCCAGGCATCAATGAAAAGCAACGAAAGCACTGGAAGTTGCATGAAAGCACTAGCTTAAAATTGCCCAAGAAAGCACAACACATGAATCTAGATTCAAACGCCTAATAGCAGTGGCCACATGCACATCACAATTGCTAGTTCTATTTGAGTCATAGCGCAGAAGTGAACATACATCTAGATTTTAATAGAGTTGACTTGTGCAACTAATGCGACCACTGGCTGTTCTGTCATTGTACAGATAGTTATTGTAAGTGTGGAATTGGCCAAAACAGCCAGCATCACAGTGACATCAGTACCACATGCGCTAGATGGATTCTATTTTAAGCACAACACAATGCTGTGCACAATACTTTAGTGTTACTTTTGACACCAATTTATTCTACTGTGCACCTTTTGCCAATTTTCTGTACCAACAGCAACATGTGTTTTACCACCAAGAGCTCTTGCTGTACATCTAGATTCTGTTTCAAGCAAATCTGTGTAGAATCTAGGTTTAATGTGTGCCACCGTGCAAAACTCAATGGATCTAGATACCCTTACACTGAATCTAGATTAAGCCTTTTTGTCACGGCATAGATCTAGGTCCCCCGGGGGATCTAGATCCAAAAATTAGCAGGACAAATGACGCGTGTCCCGCTGCTTCTTTTTGACCCGGCCTTTAAGGGGTTAATACCTAGGTTGGCAGAGTTTACGACATGTGCATACCTAGAACGCGACGTATCTGCATACCTAGCGTACCTATTGTACTTACATTGATATTGTAGGTACTGATGGTACTGAACGTTGCGATTAATTGTATACCTACAGTACATAAGTACAGAGTGGGCCACGCACCGTAAGTGTTTCTATGGCAGCGTAATGGCCTAGTGGCAAAAAACCGGCCTCTTGCGCGCAAGGTCCTGGGTTCGATTCTTGATGGCGCCACTAGATCGAGGATTTCCCTTTCCATGGATTTTCTCGTGCCATCGCTGCCCTAGATTACAGATGGCGTTCTTCCGAAAGTCTTCGGCTAATTACGGCAGTAGACGGGAAGGCGTCATGGAGATGGGTAGGCTACATGGGCCATTGACGGCCTCCTAGCGTCGCCCCAAATCCAACAACAACAAGTGTTTCTGTTCCAAAAATCACAAGCTGAGCGCACTGTGTATGGAAACGATTTCACTGTTATTTTGGAGGAGAACAAACATACGAAAACCAACATAAGGTAAAACATGCATACAGCTCCATTAACGTTTAAGAATTGTAGACCATTTTCATAAGACCCATCGGAATTGGGACCAATAAAAGACCAGTTGTTTCAAACGTTTCCAGTACTTCCACCGCGACTCTCAACCCTTTCGCTTTTGGGACCAAATTTCTGCCAAACACTCGACATCCGAGCTGCGGGAGGCGATTGTGAAGAGCGTTGCTGCCGAGCAAGATCGCAGCAATTACTCCGATTGGCCCGACTTCAGTACCTTCACAAAGTGCGGACACCGGTGTCGTATATACATGTGTCGGTTATATACATGTGTCGGCCGACACATCCATATAGACAACTGATGTATATACGTATACGTATCTATATGTGTCGGTCTATATGCATCTGCAGTGCAAGTGAAATTCTCCCGTCATAATTAATGCTGAAACCTGCGTCAGATAACGCCAAGCAACAGATACAATAAACAGACGCTCAACAGTGAATCATGGGCTCAAAAGTGGCTGCCACTGCTATTGTCCAAGTAGGTATACCATGTAGTTGGGGGTGACCTTACCTAATTAATGCTACTGCCTAATTAATTAATAATGCACAATAAAAAAGACCTTGCCTAATTAATGCCAATTAATGCTACAGATGTACATGTAAGTGTAATACTTCGGCACTCTGTTGCTCGGCTGCGCGGTGCGCGCGTCGCCTGTCTCTCTTGAGCGTCTCAGTTCCGTCGCGCTCAAATGCAACTGCATGACTGAAATGGATTCGAGCCGAGCGTAAGCACGTTCACCTGGGCCTTATCACGACCATAGGCATACACACAGTTTGTGCGTCACACATCTTGCGTCGCTCAGTAGGTGCAGCTTGTGTATTTACGCTAGCTAGCTACCTGCGCAGCCTTGTGTAAGTCAACTGTTACGAAGCGACCGTGTAGCGTAGGGAGGAAGGGGGAGAGGATGGCAAAGCAGTGTAGATTACTCTTGTGGTCCTTTTGACGCAGTCAGTTAGATTACAATCTGTGGCCCTTCTGTCCTTGTGGTCCGCAGAAAGTTTAGAACTGGCGACCTACACATGTATATCGAACCGACACATGTAGATACGTATACGTATCTAGATCAGTTGTCTATATAGATGTGTCGGCCGACACATGTATATAGCCGACACATGTATATACGTCACCTGTATGTGAGGCACATTATCTCATGTTCAGTGCCGAGACTTTGGGCGACCTCTGGCGCGGGGTGCCGCGCTCAGTCGAAAGGTTGGTGCTGCTCGTCGAAGGCGGCAGCGGGCACGTAGCCCAACAGGTCGTCCTTCGAGCGGCGGCGTCGACAATGGACACGACTGGACGCGTTACAGCTGCTGCTCGACCTGGACGCGAGCCGAGCGGAGCTGGCCGCTAAAATCGTCGCCGGCGGGGGCGTGGCCGCCCGCGCGTTCGGCGCCGACCGAGGCCCCGCAATCGTGCTGCTGGCGCGCGGCCGGACGCAGCCGCTCTACGTGTCCACGCCCCCTCGGCTGGACGGCAGGTGGTCGAGGCTGCGCCTTGCATAGCGGCATAGCGACGCTTCAGCACCAGAGAGCAGCTGCTGGCTGGTCTTCAACGCCAGCTCGGCGAGAGCGACGAATTCCAGAAGTTGCAAGCCAGACCGCTGAGCTCGCTGCCGAGAGCCAGCATGAATCGCTCGAGGAGCGCTGCTTTCACAGCCGAGTGAGTCGAAATTGAGGACCGCAACGTGTCGAACGTCGCTTCGCTTCAGTCCGCAAAAGTACTACGTGTCCGAGACTGACCTTCTGAAAGCCGTGTGGCGGGCGCTCACGCAAGAGGTCCCGGCCGCGAGTCCGAACTTCATTCACGGACAGAAGTTCATCGCTCTTTCCAACTTTCTCGACGCTCTCATTGAAGTACAAAGTCGTTTTTCGTTGAGACACACACAACTCACGTTTCGTTTGCATGGCACTCTGCTTACATACGAAGAATACTTATGCAATCTTAAAATGTGCCTTTAACGAGAATTTTCCAGAATTTTCCTCGGGCGCCAACGCAAGACGAAGCTGCAGTGCTTGGTAGAGACGTAGCGGCTTCGAATGCGGTAATTTTGTGCCAAGGCCGTGTGGAGATCCAGTCGTCGAATTGCTTCTGCTCAGCGTTTGAGAAGGAGCTATCGGGCGACGGCGGTTTTTCGTGATCTCAGGGCCATCCTGCGCTCCTACGAAGACAACAGAATCCCAACGTCTCAGTGGACCAAGGCATTCGAAAAAGCTGAGGTTTGCCGTACTACCTACTCGCCGATGGTGCATTCTAATCGTACACTTGCATGCGATCTGGGTACATACATACATACATCAGCAATTGACGACAAAAAACAAGTTGTTCAGCGATCCAAGGACTTTCCATTCCCCACAAAATCCGACTGGCAACACTGCCGCGGTAGCTCCGTCGAGTATCGCGGCTATACGTGCGGCCTGTGGTCTACGTTTCACGCGCTTACTGTCTACGCCTACAAGCGAAAAGGTGCGGGTGGCATAGGTATACACCGCTTTTGAGGGAAAGCGTCTCAAGGTTTGCCGTCGTTTCTCGTTTCTAGCAGCAAACTTCGATCCGTTAAAGACTCTTCGCGACATCCGAGGTTACGTGGCCAACTTCTTTGGCTGTCTGACGTGCAGAGAGCACTTCCTCCGAATGACCGCCGTCACATTCAACATGGCCGCACATGTAGGCGCCTCGCCCTCGTCTTCGCGAAGGCGCCGTCGGAATTTCTCGTTGCCGACAGGTGCGGCGCGCCGAGGACGGGGTGCTGTATCTGTGGGCGGCGCACAATATGGTGAATCGGCGACTCGCGGGAGAGGACACCGAGGACCCGACCATGCCGAAGCTCCAGTTCCCCGCCTCCTTCCTCTGCGACACGCGAGAGTGCGTCGGCGGCGCCCCGCAAATGCGCTGGCCGTCCGCACTTGCGGCACTCGCGGCGACTCCTTCAGGTGCGGTCCGACTGAGAGGAACGGCACGAGACGGTGGTCGCGGCCAGGACTGCTCCGATTCCTGCTCCGCTACTACACCGACGTACGACCACACGGCATGGCTCCGCGACAGTAAAAGCGACATGCGAAAGCGACGCCGACGCATCGTATGCAACGATTGCACGGTTGTACGATGATGCACTTTCACTACACCGATGTGCAGTTGAGACCGAATATCGATTGAAGCCGCAATGCTCTCCTCTGCTTCGCTTGAACGTGCTGTTCAGTCGTCGTCGTCGACAACCTGGTCGCCTTCGAACTCCATGTAGTCCTAAACCGCTTCACGCTATACTGTACTGCCAATAATGCATACTGCAAATAATGCAATATTTGAAGTACATGCCGGCACAAACAACTGCAAGGCTTACCAGGAGCAGGCAAGCTCCAATCAAGGTCGCTTTGACTTTCGGATCCATATCAGCTGGGACTAAAAGCGTGGAGAGCATGCAGTGAATCAGCGACTGTACTAGGTAGGTACATACGAACTGAAAGCGCACATTCGACGCCGAACGTGTCTTCGTCCGTAAACGCTTCTCGGCCAATGCCTCCCCATTTCTTGCTGATCTTTCCGACTTCATCGCCAGTCTCTTCATGGGTGATCTGCAATTGGAACAACAACAACTACAATGTAGGAATTGGGTCAGCGGTGAAGCGAAACTCACGGGAAAGTTGATCGATCTGCACCAAATAAAGCATCCTTTACATCTGCAGCACGGGCATCTGCCCTTGATGCGAAGCAACTTCTTGTCGTACGCATCCTGCAACCCAATGAGCGGTTGTCTGTCAGCTTGTTATTCGTCGTAGTCACGGCTGACCCTGACGGTGTACTGGAGGCGGCAGCAGCCGAACTGCTGGCGTACGCGGCCGATAATGTTGCCCGGCGGGGACTCCACCATGACTTCGTCCGCGAAGCAAGTGGAGCAGTTCATGCAGCAGCCGCAGCCGATGTTCGTGCAGCACTTCCACGGCCTGTGGATCTGCATCACCTCCTGAACGACCGGCAACGGATCGACATGCATCCATGCCAGATGGGCGTGGTCATCAAGGCCGGACGGGCGGCACCTGCTTCTGGTGGTCGTAGACGCGCATGACGAAGCCGCGCGAGGCGCCGCAGCAGCGCCGCTTGCAGCAGCCCGTGTCCTCCTTGGCGTAGAAGAGCTTGGCGCCGGACCCGTCGCGGATCCGGTACTTGTTCCGCGTCTCGCAGCCGCCGCACTTCTGACAGCAGGCGCTGCACACCAACTCGAGCTTCTCCAGCCGCTGCAGCAGCACCACAAACCCAGCGAGGCATATCTCGGTACCCAACAGCACGCGCACAGGCCCACCTGAGTGATCAAGATCTTGGTGAGACCGTCCAGATTGTTCAGCAAGGACGGATGCGCCGCCTCGCCTCTGGACGCGTTCAGCTCGACCGCTTGCTCGGCTCTCACCATGGGTTCGAATGCTTGCTGAGCCACTAAATCCGCTGGTATGTAACAATAGGAAGCTCAATCTTCACTAGTTATACCTGGCTGTTTTGTGACAACGACGGTGTCTGCCATCCTTTGCCTCTATTTTTTGGGCAACAAAAATAACGAGGAGCTTGTTGGATTTACTGTTCGTCCAAAATATCCCGTCTATGTGCAAATATACACGCGCAAATATAGACGCGCCAGTGAATGAACGCAGAACGAGGCAGGCTGCCAATGGAGGACAGCCCGGTCAATAACTGTGTGGTGGGTCTAGTCTGCCCAGCGCAAAGCACTGTCCCCGTCGCCTCCGTTAACTCAAAGGTGAACACGTCTGAACACTCAAAGACGGCTTAACAAGCGCAAACTGGAAAAGAAGTGACTTGAAATAGCCTAACGTCAATTCAAACAAGACGGTGCATCGATTGCGATCTGTATTTTTAAAGCAAACTAAAAGCTTTGTTTTGCACCGGAAGGGGTTATCACAAAGGGATATCGATCGATTTGCAGCACCAGAAGGAGCGTAGGCGAGGCCCGCTGTAAGTTTTCAAAGTAAACTAAAGTTGTTTGTTAGGGGTGCCCATTCCGCTACAGGAAGGCCCAAGCGCCTGTTCAGTAATCTTGCAACCGTTTCTCAATGTATTTCCGTATAAAATCAGATAAATTTTAGATTTTGTTAGACAATTGTATTGTTTCTCAATTGATTAATGCGGTTTCACTGTGTTCTTAGGACATCGTTTTCCATTCTTGGCACGGGGGGGGGAGGGGCTACTTGTACCACCAGGTATGGTTTCGCTGTGGCGAAAGCATGCAATTTTTGCCAACTTGACGCCAACATCATGGTCCCACTCCCCCCGTGTGCACTAGTGGATCCAGACGGGGGGGAGGGGGTCTCCCCCTCCTGTCAGCTCAGATTTGGGGGGGCAGGAGGGGGAGAGATCAGGGGGAGAAGAAGGAAAGAAGGGCGAGCACAGGGGGAAATGGGCAGATTTTTGCGTTTTTCTTGGATTCTGGCACTCAAAAGCGTAAAATTTTTGCCTGCGGCGCTGTGTTTCTCTTCCAACTCACGTTTGATTCGTAAGGGAGCTAAAATATCCCGTCATTTTTGTCTGTTCCATAGTAGTGTAGCTTGTGCGGTGAAAAAATTTACCTTCTCCCCCCTCTGTCAGAAAATCCTGGATCCGCCAGTGCCCGTGTGACAGAAGCGATATGCAGATTGCATAACAAAACTGACAGCGAGTCAAAAGTCATGGGCAGTTCCAAACAACACATTCTGTGCGACTTGTAAGTATGGTGATTTGCATAACACAACATACGGTAAATCGATCTTTCACACTGCTGTTTTTAGACCGAAAAGAAAAATAAGGAACCGAAAGAAAAATTTTAATTGAACGCGCCACACCACAATTGACAGCATCAGCACAATTGGCTCTTGGCTGCGATGTTGCAGGGGCGGGTCATGGACGCACGCCTCTCGCAGCGCCGATCTTCAAAGGGTAACTATATCCGACGGTGCCAATGAGATCCGCTCTGTCGAAAATGAAACTGTCAAGGTGGGCTCGCTGCGGTCGGAAAGGCACTTCCGTCTTGTAGACGATGGGCGGCAGCGGCTCAATCGTCATCGGCGTCGATCGGCCCCTGATGCACCAAAATGTCGCTATAGAAGACAATGTGAGCAACAAATACTATACTACGATCAAAACCTCAAATGCGTGCCGACATTTGGCGGCACGATGAACGGATCAAAGTCGACCGAGTTCTGTACAGATTGTTCTAGAGTTGGGATGAACTCTGAAACGAAATTGCCTCCGATGTTCTGATGTTCGCAGTATTTGGTTATTATCACATGCACTCAGGTCCCAGATACGCCTACAAGGCATATGCACCTGAAACTGCGGGAGGCAGCCAACAGCAGGCGCTCAGGAGAACTAACACTGAGTAGACTCCAGTTCGCTTCATCTCGCCTTTTCCAATACAGCCAGGCTGATCGGATAGCGTGGCACCGTGACCGTGGCGGCGGTGCGGAATCGGTTCAGAAAAGAGTGTCAAGAACATAGATGTGTGTTTCTGGTCTCAGGTGGTCGGTCTTCTAACGCAAAGACAAAGGGAAAAAGCAACCCCATCGTTCCCGTTCCCAGACCCGTGTCGCTAGAAGGGGGGGGGAGAGGGGGGAGGGAGAGGGGAGAAAAAAGAGACACACAAAGCCAACCACCCACCACCAACAAACACCCCTGCCGCGTCCCGCATTGGCGACCAGTCGTGTGTGGTGCGACTACTTATACCGTAGATATGTATGTAGGTACGCCAGCAGCGTGGGGGCCGCGTACGCGCGTGGTCGTCATTCTCCGTCTTCGACCATAGCAGGGCGCTGAAGACGATTGGGCATGTTAGCGCCGACGGCATCTGCATGTGAATCGGCATCGCTGGGCCGCGCCTAGGCGACACGGCCGCCTCCACCCGCCCGCGTGCGCATGCCGCGTGACGGACTCGACGACCAGTGATGGGCATTCGGCGTTTCGGAAAGCAAATGTCTGTCTTAAGGACGTAATACCTCAAGAGACCGGCCGTCCGCCCGAGCCGAGCCTGGCGGCCACGCCTCCCTTGGCAGCGGCTCGCGCAGTCTGGGCCAAGACGCCTGGAAGTAATTTACAAATGACAACGGGAACCAACTAATCATCGGGCCAGGCGCCGTCGGAAAACAATTCGAGGCGGAGGGAGCCTGTCAACGGCTCTTAGACCTAGCCGGAGCGCCCCAGGGCGCGAGCGGTGTCAGCTCTATCTGCAAGATTTCACTCCAGCGGCCAGAAACCCCCTTCCATTCGATTCGCTTTGTCCTTTGTGGCTAAAATCTGGTGAAGGGGCGCTGTGCAAACACGTGCACAACGACCAACGAGCGCAGACTCAACAGTGGCACTTCTATTGGTACGGCTGTCGACGAGTATACTTGGTAGAGCCGTTTGGCGTCGACCCGTCAATTCCGACACTGGCAGCGCGGCGGCCGCATTTGCAGTTGGTGGCGAGCGCGCGCCGTCCGCCCAACAGCCGTCTGCAGTGGCCAAGTGGGACGGACAGTCGTTGTTGGCGCTTGTCGGCGACGGCGAGGATCGAGCCAATTTCGTTTGACTTGTAAGTGGCCCTCGAAAATGGAGAGCAAGCGGGAACGCCGAACGAGGATCGTTTCCGACGACGAAGTTTGTTTAGTCTTCTAGACGTGTCAGCATCTGCGAGAGTGCGCGGTGTGTTTAGCTGGGCTGGCAGGAGGTGCCGGCCAGCGAGGACGACGACGACGAGGAGGAGGAAACGACTGAAAAAGACGACTCGGCACTTCGCAGCGCCAGCTTTGGCGGTGCCGAGGGAGACGATGAAGCCGAAGGCGCCGACGATGACCCCGACCAAGCATCGGTGAGCGAGCGCCCACGGCTTATGTATGTACAGGGTGTCCCACGGTGGGTTTGTCAACTTTGACTGGCTACTGTGCTTCGCTGCGTTGACGGATTTTACCCAAATTGTACAGTAGGTATCGTGAGACGTGCTTCTAGCCTACAGCGACGGATGGGCAAATGGACAAATGGCTACTTCTTTTGTTGAACTGAACAGCTGAGTCGTTTTTAGCTGACAATGCCGGAAGGACTGGACCTGGACCTGGAGACGGTGGAGTTCATGATGAACCTGCCGGCAGACCTCTTTGAGCGCAGCAGCAGCGAGAGCACTCCACTGGACGTGGAAATCGAGGAGATTCGCAAGATGCAGGACCACTCGAAACAGTGGCTACTTGCGACCGCCCACGACCCCTACAGAGTGCGCTCTAAATCCGTAACCGGTCGTTTCCCCCCTACCAGTTCCCCCCCCCCCGGACGTTTCCCCCCTGCCGTTTGCCCCCCCGGTCGTTTCCCCCCTGCCAATTTTTTTTTATATAGTCAGATGGTGCTGCTAAACGACAACGTCGTTGTTGTCTGTCACACACGAAAAGAAAGTAATGGGACCCTCGTTCCTGCTGCTTGCGCCCGAGCTCAATCAAATCGTCAAAACAGTCAACTCAAACAGCGCAAAATGTGCGACTGATCGCCTGCTGCTGAGGATGCTAGGTATATGTCTAGGGCGTGTAAAATAACGTGTCACTGTTTCAATTGTGTGTTCATCAATAAAAAGTTTGATTGATCAAAAGTGACATGAAGCATATTATCACCGGTCGCTTGGAAAGAGTGGTCGACAGCAGCTCCGCTATCAGTCCCTCCCAAACGGCGGGCGGGTGCAACTTGGCGAACGAATGCCCAGGAGTCAACGCGTTATAAAACGCACGGTTCCAAACTCCAAAGTCTATTTCTTTCTTTAGGACCAACGGCGGCGTGCCGCGTACCATGTCATTTGTGTCGTTTATGCATACCGCCTTGAAAAAAAAGTGGTGAGTACAATAGAAACATTAGTAATAAAAATATATGTCTGGGGGGGGGGAAACGACCGGGGGGCAAATGGCAGGGGGGAAACGTCCGGGGGGGGGAACGGCAGGGGGGAAACGACCTGTAGCCCTCTAAATCGCGCGTCTCCGCTTTCCCCGCTTTCCCTAATCGACTGGGCGAGGCGGTGTCGACTTCTTCTTCTTCTCGTTCAGTCGGCGGTTAGCTCGACAATGGGCTGGTTCCTGCGAATGCTCAGCTGGCTCGTCATTGTCTGCACACTGCCCTTCAGCCTCTTCTTCTGCGTCAAGGTCGCCAAGGAATACGAGCGCGTCGTCATCTTCCGTCTGGGACGCCTCCTGCACGGCGGCGCCCGCGGTCCCGGCATTTTCTTCATTATTCCCTGCATCGACACCTACAAGAAGGTACATACCGCCTTGGCTTCTTTCATTCCAGTGGGTCCGCCGAGACGGCCGCTTTCTAGGTGGATCTGCGTGTAGTCTCCTTCGACGTACCGCCTCAAGAAGTGAGTCCTTGATTTAATTCTGAGACGAATCCAGTGACGAATTTTTGTATTAGATTCTGTCAAAAGACTCGGTGACGGTGTCGGTGGACGCGGTCGTCTACTTCCGCACCTGCGAGCCGGTGATCTCGGTGACGAAGGTCAACGACGCCAACTTTAGCACTCGGCTGCTGGCGCAGACGACGCTGCGCAACGTTCTGGGCACCAAGACGCTGGGCGAGATGCTCTCCGAGCGGGAGACCATCGCCAACGTTTGTCTCGTCGACGACTTCTCTGGTCGACGGTGCCGCGAGGCCGCGGGGCGCGTTGCAGCTGATCGAGGACATTCTGGACGAGGGCACGGACCCGTGGGGCGTGAAGGTGGAGCGCGTCGAGATGAAGGACATCCGCCTGCCCGTCTCCCTCATGCGCGCCATGGCCAAGGAGGCCGAGGCGTCGCGACAAGCCAAGGCCAGGATCATCGCCGCGAAGGGAGAGCGTCTCGCCAGCGAGTGAGTGCTTGATCTCGGCAGCGGCGACCAATAGAGTGGTGGCTGGTGCGACGGTCCGCGCCTCTGCAGCGCGTTTGTGGACGCGGCCACGATGCTGGCGTCGTCGCCGCACTCGCTGCAGCTGCGCTACCTGGAGACACTGAAGAGGGCTGCGACCGAGCGCAATCACACCATCGTCGTGCCATTCCCGATCCAACTCAGACGGCCTCTCAAGCTCCTCCTCGAGAAGGCCGGCCAGTTCTACTTTGGCGCTAACAGTGGCAAACAGAAGGTCAGATGAACTTAGCGTCGGCGTTTGAATTGTTGGTTGCTTCAGACGCAAACGTGCCATATGCGTCTAATGATAAATCTATTTCTTGTACATATTTGATCACCGTGTACATCAGCTTCGATGGCTCGAATCGCGCTTGCGTATCACATAGATACGGTAATAAAGAGTGTTCTACTAACTGCACTACCAGAAGCCATTGACGACGTTCGATGCGCACTGTGGTTAAGGGGCACATGAAATGGATGGAAAAAGTGGACTGTACAGTCTAGCATCCGTCATTGTGTGAGATTTCACACATCACAACCACTGGCGGATCCAGAATTTCCTAACGGGGGGGGCAAGCTCAAAATTTTTTCGCCTAAATTTCAATTGGAGAGCATATTTCCCTTGCGCTGGAGCCCACCTTTCCTTTTTTCATCACTAACCACAGCAGCGCGCTACACACACACATCACACATTTTTCTTTTCTTTCTTTTTTTATTTCTACAGACGCGCTCCTTTCTTATTCCCGCGCCGCAGGAGAAATTCTATTTCCTCCTCTTCATTAGATTAAGAATAGCAAGTGCAAGAAAAAAGAAGACGGGCCCCAGGCAACTTTTTCCCCACCAATTGGGCGAACATCACACATCAACCCCCCCACAAAAAAAAAAAAACAAAAACACAAAACAAAAAAAAAACAAAAAAAAAAAAACACCCCCACCCCCCCACCCCCCCCCCCCCACCCCCCCCCCCACCCCCCCCCCCCCACCCCCCCTCACAACAACAGTTGGTATCGGGACAGGCGGCGAGAGAGTCGGTCAGACAAGGCGCTTCCGCACGAGAATCAGCGTAAGCGCGAGGAGGAGCAAGCAGAGGGTCGCAAAGCACCACGACGCGAGCATGCTGACAAAGAGGGCGTTGCTGAAGGAGGCAGCCGTCGTCAAGGTCGTTGTCGTCGTCGTCGTCGCCACGCCGCCGTCGCCATTATTTTCCTCTGCTAAAATGCGCACCGAAATAGCGACGGAGGACAGAAGGCCACGTTAGGAGGCGAGCGCGCGGCGCAAGCGGTGGTAGCACTGGCATCTGCGGAGAGACGTGAAGGCACTGCGGGCAGTATTGAGATGCGAGCGCGACAGACAAAAACGCGAACAGTGGGCGAGCAGCCGCGTCGTGCAGCCAGCGACGAGCGGAATGCAGGAGGAGGAGAAGAAGGAGGCGGCGTGGGGCGGGCCGCGGCTGCGGAGGGCCGTCTTCTAGAGCTCGTCGCGCGCTCCGCAGCCGGTGGCGTGCGACCGCTCGCGGCGGTACGCCTCGAACTCGAGCTTCCAGTCGGCCATGTACTCGTTGCGCCAGCGGTCGAAGTCGATCTTCCACTTGCTGATCACATCCGGCACGCTCTCTGCAAAAAAGTGGGAGCCGCACCGCTCTACGCCACCTGCCAGCTGCACTTTCGCATACACGGCTGCTTCGTGGCCACAATACCGCCGATAGCGAGCTACATGTAATGAGCGAGCCAGCGCGCGCGCGCGCGCAGACGCGCTTATCGCTGAAGACGGGTAGATAACGCACCAGTGGCCGCCATGAGATGCGGCAGGTGCGACTTCCAGAAGCGGCAGTAGCGCGTGCGAGGCCCGAAACCGATCGGCAGCTGCGAGACGTCCGCCGTCATGTTCAGGTACGCCTCGCGCTCGGCGTTGAACCGCGGCCACACCTGCCCCAGGTCGCTCCGCCCGTCCGGACTCACGTTGGGATCGCTGAAAGTCACACAAAGCCATTTTGATGCAAGAATTTCAAGTGCGATTCGATGCACGTGCAAAGTACAAATATTTTTCTTATCGCATTCAAGGAATTGTAGTTACCTACTACAGACACGGGACAACGGTGCGCAATTGGTGGCGCCTGTACCCGGTTCTGGCAAAGTTGGCCCAGTAGGCCATGAACTGTCGCGAGAGCCACTTCTCCTCGGCGGTGTAGGGGTAGGGCGTGGTGTCGTTGAGGGGCTCGCCGAAGACGAAGTTGATCTCGTAGCCGTGGACGACGCCCATCCAGCGCGGCCACTGCTGAGCTGAGGCGCGATGCGTGAAGTAGTAGTAGTAGACGTCGTTGCCGGCCGCCGAGTGCGCCAACGCCGCCTCGTTGACGCTGCAGAGGAACAGCGAGTCGCCGAACACGCGGTCCAGCTGGCGGACGTAGTCGAGCGGCCTGCGCGGCAAGTCGTGCGGAAAGTACTCGTGCAGAATGCTCCGCAGAGCCAACTGAACAACGACCGCCAGCGTCCCTCGGCGCGTTGGCGCAGCGCCACGCGCCCCCACCTGGTTCTTCTTGATGCTGGGCGGCAGGAGGAGCCAGACGGCCTTCTTCCACTGGTCGGGGTTCGTGATGAAGTTGGTGTCGTTGAAGAAGCGCTCCTTGGCGAACACCTTCTGGAGCGTGTAGATGATGAAGTAGATGGACTCGTCCATGTTGCTGCCCAGTAGCACGGGCGCGCGCTTCATGAAACCGGAGCCGGCGAAGGAGGCGTCGGGCCGGTACTCGAGGAAGTCGCCCTCGACGATCGGCACCCAGGGGAAGTCGGCGAACACGGCCACAGGCGCCCACTCGACGCCGCGTAGCTCCTCCGAGGTCGCGTTCATTAGGCACGACTCGGCGCGCTCCATCGACCAGGTCGACTTGTCGGCCCGACTCACGTTGCCGCACTTCAGCGCCTCGCACACGTGAATCGTGCGCTCGAGCATCACCTGAGCGGCCGCCCCAGTTTTCGAGACTCCACCAAGCACTGCGCGCGCACTGTGGCGTAGCACTCACATCTTTGTGCTCGATAGCCCAGGGCGCGACCGCGCTGCCGCTCTGCATGATCGCCCGGTTGAAGTAGGGCTCGCTCTTCTTGGACAAAAGGTGCATGCTGAAATCTCCAGTCAGTGTTCGAGTGGGAGCGGAGAGTTCTCTCGACGACGCGACTCCCACCTGATACTCGCCGCTCCAGCAGATTCTCCCCACAGTGTCACCGAGTCTTTGTCACCACCGAACCTCTCGATATTCATTCGAATCCATTTGAGCGCTAACCACTGGTCCCATAGACCCTGGTTTCCCGGAGCCTATCGTCCCAACTTGTGTGTACTCGTTTTCGTTTCTTTCTGACACGTTTGTATACCTTTTCGTTGCCTAAGTAGAGAAAGCCGAACAGCGAGACCCTGTAGTTGACCGTGACCACAATCACGTTCTGCGCCGACGCCATGATTCTGCCGTCGTAAATCTGCAGACCGATTGAGCCCGACCAAAAGCCTCCTCCGTAGATCCACACCATCACCTGTAGTAGAACGACAGCTTATTGAGTAGGCCATTATGTCTGGGGACGTGGGAGTGCTTACTGGCAGCTTGCGAGTGCGAGAGCGGTCGTCACGCATGGAGCCGGGCAGCCAGATGTTGAGGTAGAGACAGTCTTCGTGGATCTCGGTCGCCGGGTTCCACATCTCGGCGCCATAGAAGCCGGGAAAGTAGAGGTCGGCGCTCTGGTAGCAAGAGTTCGCCTGACGGCCGCAGTGGCGCGTCTCCGACCAGGGCCGTTTCAACACGGGCTTGCGGAAGCGCAGTGGGCCCACGGGCGGTTCCGCGAACGGCACGCCCAGGAACTCGGTCACGACGGCGCCTGAACGGCTTCCGGCAGCTTTCGTCAGGTTTGCCTTCGAAAAGTAGAATGTCCGCTTACGCTCCGCGGATTCTTTTTCGTATCCAACGAGAGGAGACCCGTCTGAGAGTCGGATGATGGGGCTGGTCTGGTGGGACGTCACGAGCCTTTCGTCCAGCAGCCACAGCAGCAGTAGCAGCGTCCACAGCGGCGCGCGACACACCATGCTGCTAGGTGTCGCGGCCCGCCCGCGCCGGTGCGTCACTGACGCGGCGAACCGCGGCTAATGAATTTTGCCGGGTCGCATGTGCGACCTCGCACTCTGTTAGGCATCTGAAGTGAGGGAGCGGCGATCCGGTCCGCTAAAGGAGACCGGTTATACATCCGCCGGGCGGCCAATGGCGCTAGCGGACGGCCAGTAGGCGGGGGTGGCAACGGGCCGGCAGAGTAGAGTCAGCAGACGAGCGGCGGGCTTATAGATCAGCTCGGGCTGGCGGCGCTGATGTGTAGCAATGATAACGGTCGACGCAGCAACTAGAAATGACAGATTAATCGAGCCCGAATGGCCCATCAAGAGGCGCGCCTCTAGGGAGAGTCGGCGGCGCAACTTCCAATCGGCCAACACGCGCAGCCGAGTGTACGGGGGTGCAGTGCTGCGCTGCGATGGCCCGCAGGTAGATGCTGTTTAGCCAACGCGGAGCGCCGTGCCGGTCCGGTGCCCAGTTGGCTCTTTCCTCACCTATTGGCCGGCGGCTCGAGCAACGCAGCCTGCCTGGTGTCCGACAGGCGCGCGCCCACCTCAGAAAGCCTACAACTCGAGAACCGCTCTCGTTGCGGAAATAAAGACTGTTTCCCCGCTAAAAAAGTCGGCTTTATGGCCGCCAAGTGACGTCAATATGGTGAGTTGTCTGTTGGGACTTCAAAGGGCACGCGCCAGCCAGACCTTCGGCCTGGTTAGGTAGTTAGGTTGATGAAAATGGAAGCGTGCGGAACCGCTCTGTTGACACTGCTACAAAACGCCTGCCAGTCGGCTGCCGATGCTGCGGGGAACGTTTATAGATCGCTGCTGGCAGTGAGATTTCCTTGCGCAAACAGCTGTCAGCGCCGTCACCCCGGCGGCACAGGCGCGACGACGTAAGCCGCGGCGCTGCAGCAAAGACAAGGAGAAGACGACACGAGGCCGCTTCCGGGTTTCCCTGCCTCCTCCGCCTGACGCGCCACTGCTGCCACGTCAGCCGTCACGCAGCCCGCATTCGCCGTCATCTCCATCGCAAACGCCAACGAAACATTAGTTAGCTAGGTACGTGCCTTGCTGTACCTGTATCTGTAGTGCAACCGCGTTGACGGAACTATACCTAGCTAGGAGTGCAAACGAAAAAATGACGCCTACACAACAGAACACACAAAGGAGGGGTTCAAAACATTGCTCATGCATCTCAATTTCTCAACGACCTTCAGATTTTTTACCGAGCCCCACCCCACCAGCTCGGCGAAATGCGCGTTTTGACAAGGAATCATAGTGTGCATCATGACAATCAATACTGCATGAATCAGTACGCTTTGTTCAGCTACACACTTGGTGAACATGATCTCAAATCATGTCTGGTGAATACATCCGATCATGACATCTCAGACATCACGACTAGACCGTCGCAAAATTGCACATTGCACACGAACGCGGGACGGCTCATCCGATTCCAACGTTGAAGGCTGTACTTTTGAGTTATCCCGCGCCAGAAGCGTTCTAGAAAATCCGAAGTTACATCTATGCGACTAAAAATTTGAAAAGCCGCATTGAAAAGTCGTCGCAATACTAGGGTTGTGCGCTGACGCCTGACGTCGACGTGTTGTACACCCAGGATGTCCCGCTAGGAATTAGTCGTAAACGTTGGCTTCCCGAGGGTACACGCACATTCGCGTCGGTCGCATCCAAGTTCATTTTCTCGCTTACAGTACAGCGGTGCGTTGGCAACCGTTTTAAGCAAGGACACTTCCAATTCGGCAGTGTCGTCACAGTGCTGTGCCAACGCGAATATAGGCGCTGAAGTTGTAGTAGACATGAGTCGGTTGCTGCCGCTGTTGCTGTTGGTGGGGTGCGTGCGCGTCGCCGACGCGTACTACCTTCCCGGCTTGGCCCCCGTCAACTTCTGTCCCAAATCCGACCAGGCTGAGAACTGCAAGGTTCGCACAGTGTAGTACCTCTCCCACACGTGTGTGCGTGCAGTACAATACGCACAGTGTATCTTCTTGCAGAGCAAGGTGCCCGTGTACGTGAACCGTCTGGACAGCGATCGATCGGTCATTCCATATGAATACCATCAGTGAGTGACGTTTTTTTGTATTATTGTTTTTTTTTGTATGTTCTGTTCAGTTTCGAGTTCTGCGTGGCTAACTCCGAGGAGAGTCCGGTGGAGAACCTGGGCCAAGTGCTGTTCGGCGAGCGCATTCGACTGTCGCCCTACAACGTTTGTGCTTCTGCAGTTGTGTCTCTCAACCTTCGCTCTAGCCTGTCTTGTCTAGTTGACGTTCGGCGAGGAGCAGAGCTGCCAGGTGCTGTGCAGCAAGAATCTGAAGAAAGACGACAAGACGGCCATGAGCAAGCTGCGACAGCTGCAGCGCGGCATGAAGCTCAGCTACCAGCACCACTGGTCCGTCAGTCAGCCCGGTATTCTTGACTGCGCGCGCACAAACGCAGCGCCGACACGTCAGGATCGTGGACAACATGCCGGTGACCTTCTGCTTCGAGACGGACGAGCGGCGGAAGGTGTGCCAGGTCGGCTTCCCCATGGGCTGTTACGTGGACAAGAACTCCCTACAGCAGGACGCCTGCGTGCTCAACGTTCGTCCTACTCATACACTCTCGCTCGGAGCGGGGGGGGGGGGGGTAGAACCGGTTTGCACCGGTCGCGCTCTGTAGGCGCGCTACAACGAGCCCGACCACTACTACCTGTTCAACCACGTCGATCTCACGATCGAGTACACGCCCATCGGCGGCACCGGCATCACCACGCTCCCAGACGGCGCCGGCAGAATCGTAGCCATCAATGTCAGAGTGCGCAGGTTCGCGCTTGGGTAGACGACGACACTCGTGTCGCAACCCCGTTGCTGCTAGAGCCGTCTGCTGGCACGAACACACGCACACACGTACGCACGCTGCAGCATCAAGCACAAGAGCGAGAAGGACCACTCGTGCGCGAACGAGGAGCCGCTCTCGATTCCCGCGGGACCTTCGGACGTCAACATCGTCTACACGTACAGCGTCAAGTACCAAGTTCGTTTGGTCGACGCCGAGAGTAGACAACTGCGAGCCGACTGCGCTTCTAGCTTCTAGCTAAGCGCTTCTAGCTGAACACGGACGTGAAGTGGGCGAGTCGTTGGGACTACATTCTGAGCTCGCTGCCGCAGGCGAACATCCAGTGGTTCAGCATCATCAACTCCCTCATCATCGTCCTCTTTCTCAGCGGCATGGTCGGCATGATCATGCTGCGCACCCTACATCGCGACATCGCGCGCTACAACCAGCTTGACAACGTCGTGCGTTCTCTCGTCACCACCACCCCCCTGAAGAGTGAGGCAGTTCTTTGTGCGCCGACAGGAGGACGCGCAAGAAGAGTTCGGCTGGAAGCTGGTGCACGGCGACGTTTTCCGCGCGCCGCGCCGAGCCATGCTCCTGTCCGTCTTCGTCGGCAGCGGCTCGCAGCTCTTCTGCATGACGCTTGTCACCCTCTGTGAGCCCCCCTTGCCCCTTGGCCGGGCTCGCAGGAAAGAGAAGAGAGAGAGTGCTCCGGCGGCGTTCAGTCTTCGCCTGTCTCGGCTTCCTGTCGCCGGCCAACCGCGGGGCGCTGATGACCTGCGCGCTCGTCCTCTACGTCTGCTTCAGCGTCGTCGCCGGCTACGTCAGCTCGCGTCTCTACAAAAGTACGTGCACTGAACTACCACTGGCGTCACTGCCGCGCAACTCTCCTCCAGGTCTGGGAGGCGGCGCGTGGAAGTCGAACGTGATTCTCACTAGCGTCTTCGCTCCGGGGTGAGTAGGAGTCCTGTAGGAAGCTGTCTTTTGTTGCGTTCATATTGGTTACCTGGCCGTTCCGTTGCAGAGTCAGTTTCGCCGTGTTCTTCCTGTCGAACCTGGTCCTCTGGTACAAGGGCTCGAGCGCCGCCGTCCCCTTCTCCACGCTGCTCGTTCTCCTCCTCCTCTGGCTCTTCATCAGCATTCCGCTCACCTTCCTCGGCGCCTTCTTCGGCTTCAAGAAGAGGGTACCCATCTCCCCCCCCCCCCTCCCCCGACTGCGAATGCGCCGAACAAAACACCTTTTCAGCCGATCGAGCAGCCGGTGCGCACGAACCAGATTCCCCGCCAGGTGCCCATCCAGTCGCTGTACACGAAGCCGCTGCCCGGAATGCTCATGGGTGGGATTCTGCCCTTCGGCTGCATCTTCATCCAGCTCTTCTTCATCTTGAGAAGCATCTGGTACTTCATTTATGTAGTCGCTGTTTGACCAGCACGCCCCCCCCCGCCCTGCGCAGGTCCCACCAGACGTACTACATGTTCGGCTTCCTCTTCGTCATTTTTCTCATTCTGGCGCTGACGACCAGCGAGGCGACCGTCCTCCTCTGCTACTTTCATCTTTGCGCCGAGGTGACGCGACGCGCGCCACCTATTCTCGACTACGAGAAGAGCGAGAGAGCGTGCGTAACGCGCGCCTCCCTGTTTTGAGGACTACAACTGGTGGTGGCGCAGCTTCCTGACGTCCGGCTTCACGGCCGTGTACCTGTTCGCCTACTGCGTGCACTACTTCTTCACGAAACTCGCCATAGGCGGCTTCGTCTCCACACTGCTCTACTTCACCTACACCGGACTCTTCTTCTTCATGTTCTTCCTCATGTCCGGTACGGTTCCCTTTTCCCCCCCCCCCCCCCACAAGCCCCCGCCCCGCCTCTCCCTCCTACTCTCCCGCCGCCCGCCGACGGCACCGACTTGCAGGCACGATTGGCTTCATGGCCTGCTTCTATTTCGTCCAGAAGATCTACGGCTCCGTCAAGGTCGACTAAGGACCCTCTGCTGCTACAGCATGCGCCTTTCTCTCGTTATCGGCCGCCTGTGTAATTGTTCCGTTCGACACCGAGGATCCTCCTCTCTCTCTTTCCTGCACCCGACCGCAAATCGCACGTGATTTCGACGCAGTTCTTTTTTTATTTATGACGCCTGGCCTTTGTTTCCCTGGTCCGAACCCAAGAAGAGGCTGTCGTCCCAGAGAGAAGAGAGAGCGAGCCACACGAGTTGCCGCCGAGATCGATCATTCAGCGCTCCGTGTAGAGTTCTTTCAGTGGATCGGTTTGGCGGGCGTTGCTGTTGTCTTGTTCTGCCCGCGCATTGGTGTGTAGCTGTGTGGTAACGTGTTGTGGTGGAAGTCGAAACCCTAGGAACGTCTGACCTGCGTATGAACCGATACAAGCGTGAATTGGAACCGAAGTATTTTCAGTTAAAGTTGTGAATCCAACATAATCATACCTGTAACTGGGTCTGGCAGGGGAGGGGGGGGGGGGTAGCTGGCCGATTTTGGGGGAGGGGGTCTCCGGAGCAAAAAGTGGGGGGGGTAGCTGGCCATTGTTTGAGTTATAATGGTACTTTTTTGGTCTAAAATGGGTATAAAAAGGGTGTAAACAGTGTTATTTAGCTGTTTTATGGTCATATAACACTGAAAACGTGACCTCAACTTTCTTCCCCAAAGATTTTTGGTTCGGGAACGTAACGCCACTGTTATGTACAGTACGTGTCTCACTGCTAGAGTAAACGGAGGCATACATAAGTAATCTATCCAACTCATGTACCCACCCACGCCACGAACCAAGCGAAGAGAATGGAATGAATGAGTGGCTGGTATGCTGCTGCACTAATGGGTGGCCGAGCATTCGATCGAACGATACCTATGTTGCGTTGCTCTGATCTGATGTATGGCAAACAGTCACTCGAGATGACGCCAGCAAAAATTTTTTCGAGCAAACATGACAAGATGCCAACATCAGTGCTTGATGCCCCCCGACGGTATGGAGCCATACATTGTAACATTGGACGTTCAAGGACCGCCGCGTCAACGAGTTACGTTTCCCACTGCCTCTGTTGTGAGTGAGGCTGGACGAAAACGTCGCCGTTGGCCAGCAGCGCGGCTTCTGCAAATGATTCGTATCGTCGCCGTCGGGAATGGAGAGGAAGCTCTCGTAGTGTCGCCGAGTACGCTTGACGGCCACTCTGCAAACTGCGCGCCACGGCCGCCCAGGCAAGCTTCGTGCACCAGTTCTACTGGTCGGCTACCACGACGACGGTAATCGAGATGACTACGAGCGAGGCGTCAGCGCACTTAGTCAGCCAAGTCCAGAACGACGGCGCTGAAGCAGCCAGGCGCGCCGTCAGTTGAGGACGACGCAAGGGGAGTGGCAGCCTGAGCAAAATTTGCACAGCGCCTTGAATAAAGCCAAAGTACTCGCATCGATTGAGCATCTGCGCAACCTCAGCGCAATCGTAGAGGATTACAAATTAGTGTTGTTTACTGCCGCCGATTAATCCAAGTGCGCGAAAAAGTACTGTAGAATAAGTGGCGTTACGTCCGCCAACTAAAAACCTTTGGGGAAGAAAGTTGAGGGAACCACTGAAAAGCACTGAAAAACACCAACAGTTACTCAGGTTACTGAAAAGCACTGAAAAACACCAACAGTTACTCAGGTTGCTGAAAAGCACTGAAAAACACCAACAGTTACTCACCTTTATCGTTTTACACATGACGAAAATCCTTTGGGAAAATTCTGGGGGGGGGGGGGGGGGTCGGGGGGGAGTTGGGGGGGTGGTTGAAAAACTAGTGGGGGCCCCCAAAGCCCCCCCCCCCAACCACCCCCCCCCCCCCCAGTTACAGGTATGAATATAATGGTAATCATAATCAATTCGTCGTCGTTGGCGCTAACAACGCTAATTCAAACTTGGGGACGTGTCTTTCGTTCAATGTATGCAAATAGTAAATGCAATGCAAATATTCATTTTTTATGCAAATATTTTACTATATTTAGTTTTTGTATACTTCCACCGTTTCAATTGTGCGAAGCAAATAGCATACGGTGAGCGCAATTTCAACTCGATCTTTGTTTGAGTTGGAGTGGGCGACAAGGAGGAGAGGAGATGTGCTCGTCGCCGGGCGCGGAGGCGGAGGCTGCGGCGCGTCTGGGCGTGGTCGACGTGCACGTGGGCCTGGTCGAGGACTCGCAGTGGGACTATCTGCCCTTCAACGACGACGACAATCTCGCGCTAGGCGTCTCCGTCCCCGCTTCTCATGGCCCCGTCACCGGAGACGGTGGAGAGGCCTTCGGCTGCGCCACCGCCGCTGACGACATTGGCGCGGCCGTCCTCGACGGCTGTCCGGCCCACCTGGATCGCGCGGTCACGGAGTTCCGCGAGGCGCTCCACATCCTGTGGCCGGCCATCTCGCAGTTCCCCTTCCAAGAGGCGCTTACATTCGTGCCCCACTCGCCCTTGCCTCGGCAGAGAGAGGCCACGTTCGTCGTCAGCCTCGACAAACTCGGTAGCTCGACGTGTTCCTTTTTTGGAATTTCGTCCTCGAATTGATTGAGATGAAGTCTTGCTTTCTAGGCGCCGCGGATAGGTGGAAGGCGGTTCGACAGCTGCCTTACGACGCGTACGGCCGGTGGGGAGGCTGCAGCGGCGGCAGCGCCTACTTTCGCCAGCCGACTGGCGCGGACGCCTCGCAGGTGGTGAGAGTCGACAGAGAGGGCCGCCTTCCGCAGGGCGTCGCCGCCGCCAGCTTCGACGTGCGCGTCAAGCGGCTGCGCTTTCGACACACGAAAGTGGGCTAATTGCTCTCCGTTGTGTTATTCCCCATTGCCAACTCTTCGTCCTTGTGTAGACGCACGGCAAGTTGCGCAAGTCGATTTTCTGGCTTGTCACTCCGCCAAGTGGAGAGGTGGTGCGCGAGGAGGGTGATGACCGCTGTGTCGAGGGCGCCCCTTTGGAGTTCGCGCTCGTCTCCTACAAGTGGGACTGCGAGCCTTTCGCCTTCCTCGTGGATCAGCAGTCGACGGTGCGCCATCACTCCGGTCGGCCGCCGCGGAAAAAGAAATTGGAGCAGGTTCGTAGCTCGTAACGACAGCTCGTCGTCCTTACTGCGCGCATTTGCGCCTTCAGAGCTTCCACGCGACGGCTGGCAGCTCGCGCCGTGTCCGGCTGTCGACGACCGAGTTGCTATCGACGCTGACGACTGGGGACGCGGGGGAGGGCGGGGACGGCGCCGCCGCCTTGTTCGCCGCCTGCGTCCAATGCAGTCGCACTGCGGCCGAATTGATTCTCTTCGACGGCCTCTTTCCCGCCCACGTGGCGCGCTCCTCGGTGCCCACGGCCGCGGTCGGCGTCGCCTGCACGTTCGTCATCGACCTGGCCGCTCTCGCCGACGTCAAGGACCTCTACGTCGACGGATACGGTGCGCAGTCGCGTCGAGACCATCCAAGGGTTGGGGAAGAATTCGAAGTTGCACCCAGGCGTGTGGAGCCGTCACTCTGGGGACGCGGCGCTGTTCCGACTGCGCTACGACGCGGCCGGCTGTCCCAGTCTGCAGGCGGCGGCCGAGGACGACGCGGACCGCTACGACTACCGGCTGACTCGGCTGCGCTACCGGCACGGCCAGACGGCCGGCCAGTTCAAGCGCTTCATCTACTACGCCACGTCGAGAGAGGGCGAGCTCCAGACGCTCGCCCTCGTCGCCTACCGCTGGGACTGCGCACCCTTCGACTTTGCGCCCAAGAAGCACGGCAACGCGCTGCACAATCAGGCGCCCTACGTCAGGTCGCTGGGCAACGCCGCTCCCATGCTAGTCCGGACCGTACGATACACTCTTCTTTTTCTCTAGGAGAAGGCCGTCTCAGAGAGCTGCGGCGAGCAGAGGCAAGCGCAAACGGCCCAAGCGTGTGCACGCGCCGAAGACTGACGCCTCTGCCGATGCGGAGCCGCAGCTGGAGCGCCAGCTCGTTCGCGTCGTCTCCGAAGTTGGTCGTTGGTCGCGACCGGTGATGCGCGTGCTGTGGTGCCGAGTCGAGCCTGTTCCCAGCAGGAGGAGGAGGAGCAGGCGGAGCCGGCGTCGACTCTGAGCGTCGACTTGAAGCGCGTCGAGTGGTACGGCGTCGCGTCGGCCGAGCAGGCGGCCGCGGCCGAGCGCACCGCCTCGGCGCTGCTCGCGTCGGCTGGCGGCGCCGAGCGCGCCGTCAACCCCTTCCCCGCCGACCCCACTCGCTTCACCGTCTACGAATTCTCCACAGCCCACACCGTCGTCGTCGGCGGCGCCCACGACGACGACGACGGGCCCGACTCGCTCGTCGTCTCCTGCTCCTGCAAGTGCGTTCCTGCGAGGGCAAGAAACCGGTTTGGAGCGACTGCCAGTTGATTGGTCGGGGTTGCAGGCAGTTCGACGAGCTGAAATGGTTCTGCGCGCATACGGTCGCGTTCGCCGAGTCGAAGGGTCGGCTGGCCGCGCTCGTCGGTACGCTCCAGGGCCGGCTCAGGCGAGAATTGGATGGCACGATGGTGATTGGGGGTGGGGGGGTGCTGGCAGCCTTTTGTGCATCGCAGCGTCTTTTCTACAGGTGGCTGTGCAGGGTCAGTCGTACGACGACAAGTTAGCGGTCGCCTTTTCGCGGGAGCTGCCGGGCGACGGCTGCCCGTGCGCCCACTGTGGAGAGGCGATCGTGGACGAGCTGGCGGTCGTGCGACTGACGACGGCCACCGCTGACCGCCATGGCGACACGGTGCTGCACTGTCGGCGGCGCTGCGTGCTGGGCCACCGTCCGCGGTTCGACCGCGCCCACATGTACATAGACGACGAGACGCGCGCTCGCCTCCTGCTCAGACATCGCAAACTGATCTCCGTGGAATTCGGCTGCGACGTCTAGTGACTGTGACTGCGCAGTAAACCGCTAGTTCGCTGCACCCAACTACAAATGTACGTGGTACATACTCGTTGGGCGTCGACCGCGTGTGAGACGCGTTGTGTTGGATGGAAGGCGGCTAGCGTCGCGGTATGGACTCTTCCTCGACACGGGACGAAGACTCGGTCTTCGAGGTGGGAGCGCTTGTGCAGCTGGACGAGCACCTCAGTCCCGCCGGCGTGCGCCACATGCTCGACGAGAGCAACGAGCTGACCGGCCAACACCTCTCCTGTCACCCCCTGTCGCCGCGGGTGAGCTTTTGACGGACAGGGCTCAGATCGCCTGCAAGGGCATTTTACGCGGTTCGCATTAGCTCATTGGGAACTTCGGTGTGCTCGTTCGACACGTGCCGCCGCTCTGCTGGGAGGTGGCCTTCTATTTGGTCGGCGACGGCGGCCAACGTTCAATAGACGACGACACGTACCTTGGGCTCGACATCGTCAAAGTCGTTTTGCGGTGCCGAATCATTTTCTACAATTAAGCGCAAGCCGGACTTGCTGCAGCGTCGTGCCGTTGCAGCGAGCGGTCTCTGCAACCGGTCGTCTATCAGCATCTTTTACTCGCTGGCGATGTCGTCCTGTCGTTGCGTGACGAACGACAGCTCTGCAAGTACAATGGTGACAGCTGGAAACCTAACTGGGCAGCCCTTGTGCGCAAAGCTGACTGCGTTGGATGCTGAATCTCTGAACTTGGACGTGTCTTTGCAGCTGACAGGCACTCTCATGGTCGTTGTGGACATTGCCGGGGCGAACGTGCTCTGTAGAAGATTGGTCTCCGCCGACGGCGGACACTGCGACACTTCTGACGGACTTCCATTGACCGTGCCCTTCGACCCGTGCTCTCTCGTACCCGTCTATTACGAGCGCATCACCCGACCCTTTTACACGAACATCGTCGACGCCGGCCACGACACCATACGGGTTGGCTCGTTGGGCAGCGCAGCGGCTGCGCATGTCTCCTTGACCTTGTTGTGCAGGTGTTGTGTCAGTGCCAGTTGTCGGCGTCCGAGCAGCAGGAGCTGTCGACCTCGCGAGCGCCGGCTGCCGACGCCTTTGTCGCGCTCGCGCGGGCGCACGCGCTTTTCTGCGTCGACGGAGAGGCGGAGCGTTGCGGCCGGTTCGGCCTGGCGACGCCGGACTTGGACGAACCGCTGCTGGCGCTGCCGCCGCCCGCGGAGGAAACGAAAGCGGCGCGCGATGCCGTCATCCTCAAGCAGTACGACGTCCTCTTCGCCTACTTGACCAAGTACCCGCACGCGGTGTGTGGGTCCTTCTGCCCCTGCCACTCGGACGCCTCTCTCCGTGCCTGTTCCTCAGGTGAATCTGTCGATAGACGAGGACGCGGAAGGACCCAGCCTCCTGGACGTGGCCGTGAACGAGGCGGACGACGTGGAGATGGTGGACGCGCTGCTCATGACGGGCGCCGACTGCGGCCGGCGCGGGGAGGGCCAGCCCGACTCTGCCATCGAGCGCGCTCTCTGCCGCAGCGCCCACTCGTACGCTTCGTCGGCGTGTCTGGCAATGGCATCTCGAGTTGCGTGAGCACGCGCTGGCAGGCCGGCGGCGCACGAGGTGTGGCTCCGACTGGCGTCGCGCCTCAACGACTACGACATGACGAACGAGGTGGGAGAGACGATGCTGCATCTGGCGATCGCCAACGGCGCCGTCTCCGCCTTCAATACGCTCGTCGACTGCGGCCGCTGCGACCTCAATGCGCAGGTGGGCGTTGGCGACGCGCTGTCGCCTGCCAAACCGCTCGCCTGCAGACGGAGGACGGGGCGACGCCTCTGCACGAGGCGGTGCGCTACAACCGACTCGAGGAGTTGCGCTCGCTCGCAGCCAACAGCGCTGTCGACGTCTCGCTCCTTGACTCCAGAGGACTGACGGCCTTTCAGCAGGCTATCGTAGACGACCAACCCGAGTGCGTCACTCATGCATGATGAGGCGGTCTTTTGATCGTCGCTCGCGCTTATATTATTTTATTCAGAGCGGTCGCGGCGCTGCTGGACGTTCGCACCGACTTGTTGAACTCGACGTCCGACGAAGGCGAGACGGCGTTCTTCCTCGCCGCCAGGCACTGTCGCGCCCGAATCTGCCGCTTGCTCAAGGACCAGTACAAAGTTGGCGACGCCCTGCTTCGCATCGCCTTCTTATTTATTCGTCGGTCTCGCTTTTCAGGCGGACTGTAGCGTGCGGAACGCCTGGGGCGAGACGCCGCTGCTGGCGCTGCTCAAGCACGAACGCGTCGCCCCACCGCGGCGCCGACTAGTCGACGAAGAAGACGAGTCGACGACCAGCGACACCGGACAGCCGCTGCTGCCCATGTTTCACGGACTCAGGTGCCTCCGCTCCCAAAGCACTGCTCACTTGGCACCGCTTGTAACAGTTCGATTGGAGAAGCGAGCCGGAGGCGTACGCCGATTACACGGAGACGCTGACGTTGCTCGTCCGCGAAATTGAAGGCATGGCCGTCGAGGGTGAGTGAGTGGGCGCGACAAGCCAACGACGCGCACGGCCCTGCTGTCCGTCCCTCCGTAGGTCCGGCAAGTGAGTCGCTGACAGACGACGAAGAGGGCGACCCGCCGTTGCACGTGGCGCTCGCCTATTTGGACGAATACGTCTCGGCCGCTGGCGACAGGAGCGCCACACTCGCACGGCTCGGCGCCGTCGTCGAGAGGCTGAATGACCTGTCCGATGCGAGAATACACGTTAGTAGGACAGACGGGCCTCGATTTACTCGTGACGGACAAAAGCCTCGGAGCTTCAGACGGGCCTAGCGCAGCTGCTGGAGGCGTGCGGCGAGTTCGCGCCTCTGGCCGTCGCCTGCCTTCTCTGCTCGGCTGGCGCGGACCCGCGCGCGCGCAACGCGGCGGGCAGGCGGGCGCGCTTCGCATCGCCGACGCTCAAAGGCGTCCTGCTGCTCTTCACGGTCGCGTCCTCCGACCGCTTCCTCGACGAGCAGCGCGGACGACGCGCGGCGCCCTCGCCGGCGGGCGCTCGGCTCACTGTAGCACCGGCCGATGTGGACGAGGACGAGGAGCAGACAGCCGGGCTGGCAGTCGAGTGCTGTCTCTGCAGTCGGGCGGCGACGACGACGATGCGGCCGTGCGGCCACCGGTGTCTCTGCGCCGAGCACGCGGAGACGTTCGCGCTCCACTGGAACGACAGCTGCAAGTGCCCCCGCTGCCACTGGCCCTGCGTCGACCTACTCGACGTCCACGGCGCCAGCGTCCGCACCGCCGCACTTCTCGCGGTGAGTTCGCTCGCGCGCGCGCGCTCCGTCTTGAGCGTGTTGGGCGAAGGCGCGCGCATGTTCAGCAGGAGGCGCTGGACCGCCGCAGTTCGGGCCAGAAGTGCACGATCTGCGAGAACGCGTTCGGCTCGGTCGAGACGGAGGCGGGCCCGTACGCGGGCCGCGAGCGAGCGGAGATGATCCTCGACTGCGGCCACGTCCTCTGCACCGTCTGCCAGGCCAAGCAGGCCGTCTGTCCCTTCTGCAGGAAGCGCATCGTAGCGCCCAAGAGGATCTACAGGCCCAGCTAACCCACCCCTTTCTCTGCCTACTCAGTATCTATCCATGTCTCTGTTTGTTTCAAGCGCACCACACCGCTTGTGGTTGGTTGTCCTGTGTGCGGCCGCGAATTTGAGAGCTCTTTTAGTCGCGTACGAATTCGTTAGCAAAACATTGTTGCGACCGTGCGTCTGAACACACACGTACACGGTATATGTATGCTGGACATTGCAATGTAATGTACAGGTATACTCGGTGCAAGGACAACTATATTGAACGGCACACCACGCGGATAGACGCGTAGTCATCGCCGGCGCCCGAGTCAACATATTTAACAGCTTTTCTTTCTCGCGACTCGCAAGCTCCTCTGGCTGGTTTTACTCGAGTCAATAGCTGTCGTTTGGCGCCAATCCGCGCCGCCTCCGCATTGTGGATTGTTGTGCGTCCCTGGGGCGTGTAGGAGTCGTATCCGACGCAAAGGGACGCTCATAATCGGCTCCGTCCGTCGCACCTCCCTCGGGCCTTGCCGAAGACGCGCTGCTGGCAAACAAAAAGACACCGCCGTCGGCTGTCTGCTTGTCTGTGCTTAGCAGCCGCTACTGCAGCGGAGCGGAGGAGAATGCGATTGGTCGAGCTGGCCTTGGCGCTGACGGCGGCGACGAGCGCATGGGCGGGCGATGCGGAGTACCGTCTCTACGCCGACCTCCTGCACAAGTACAACCGCATGGAAAGACCCGTCGCCGATGAGACGAAGCCCCTGGAAGTTCGACTTCAGATCACGCTCCAGCAGATTGTCGACATCGTTAGTGTACATTGCGCTTGTACATACATGGAACTGTAATCGAGTCGGGTCAATGTTGTTTAGTAAACAAGTTCTTGTATGTTAATATGTTTACTACGCCCACTAAAATTACCGTAAAATCGGATATACGGCCCACCCCTACCTTCTGGCTGCTTTTTATGTTTGTTTCCATGGAAGCCTTGCTGTAATTGTAATGTACATGGTACATGTGCACCTAGTATACAATATGTGTTCATTGAAGGGATGCTGTAGATTAAATACTGATGAAATGTTTGTAGTGTTCTTTACCGGCTACACACCCTTACATGCCCACTGACTAACTATCTGGGAGATAGCCGGGTGCTCGTCTGTCTGACCATTTGCAGGCAGAAAAGAACCAGAAGATCGAAGTGATCGCCTGGCAGGGATACGTGAGTAGTCGCGGTGTCGGACGCGCCCTTGCGGAGCGCTGTGTGTACGTGTGTGCTTGTGTCTCGCAGGAGTGGATGGACTACAAGCTGAAGTGGGACCCGGAAGAGTACAACAACGTGAGCATGCTCACCTTTCCGCACGGCTACATTTGGACGCCGGACATCCTCCTCTACAACAGGTCCTCTAGCTGTTGAATCACTGCAGTGATGCGTGTGTCGTGTAATCAATTGACTACGGTAGTCGACCGAGTGAGGAAACCCGGCTTCAGCGTCGACAGCGGCTACGACTCGAGCTACAAGTCGAATCAGCTCGTCTATTCCAATGGCCTGGTGACCTGGCTGCCGCCTGGCGTGCTCAAGAGCAGCTGTGACATCGACATCACCTGGTTCCCCTTCGACGATCAAGTCTGCCACCTCAAGGTTGTCGTTGTCGGCGCAGAGGCTGCGTCTGTACTCGCGTCCGGCTGCCTTTAGTTCGGCTCGTGGACCTACTCCGCCTTTCAAATCGATCTCCGCGCCAAGAACTCGTCGGGCATGGACATCTCCGAGTACATCACCAACGGCGAGTGGTATCTCACTGGTGAGCGGCCCGAGCGAGGAAAAAAAACACTCGCAAGAGCTGACGTCTGCGCCGACGTCCAGGAACGCCGGTAGTGCGTCGCGAGAAGTTCTACGCGTGCTGTCCCAAGGAGCCCTACCCGTCCCTCTACTTCTACATTCGCTTGCGTCGACGCACGCTCTTCTACACGCTGAACCTGGTGATTCCCAGTCTGCTCATCACGATCGGCACCATCCTCGGCTTCACGCTGCCTCCCGAGGCGGGCGAGAAGATCACACTGGGTGCGTATTTCAATGGTGTGGTATGCCGGACTGCCGGTGTGGTATGCCGTATGCCGGACTGCCGGTGTGGGTGTCACCTTCAATGAGAGAGCTCCCACGGTGCGCAGAGATCACGGTGCTGCTGTCGGTCTGCTTCTTCTTGACCATGGTCAAGGACATGACGCCGCCTACTTCAGAGGCCGTGCCGCTTCTAGGCGAGTCCTTCTAGGCGCCAGCACTATCTATCGGCTCTCGTAGTCTTGTGGCAAACGTATCGGTCTTGCAGGCGCCTTCTTCTCTTGCTGCATGCTCGCCGTCTCCTTCTCTGTCGTCTTCACCGTCGTCGTCCTCAACCTGCACTACCGCAGTCCGCACACGCACAGCATGAGCCCCATCGTACGTGCGCGCCCGTTCACGCACGATCGAAACGAACAGTGGACACCGTGATACGTGTTCATACATGTGCGGGTACATACATTGAATGCACCTGTATACATCCGTGTACGTATACATGGTGCATCAGTGCAGGTGCAATAATGGCAACGTACGTTCGCGTTTCACTCCACTTTCGTTTTAAATTCGTGCAGGTGCGCAGCCTGCTGCTGAACTGGTTGCCGTGGCTGATTCTGATGCAGCGTCCAGGCAAAACGTTCAAACGAAAGAGCCTGTCGAGAAAGCGGCGGTCCGAGAATCCCTCGCGACTGACGGACGGGCTGGCGAGCGCCGAGAGGGCGGCGAGCTTCGACTGGAAGACGCCCCTGGCCACCGACTCGTTCTCCATTCCACTGATTCACGGACTCCCTAATGGAACTCTCGATGCAACCGTCAACAGTGAGGAGTTTGTGCTGTGCAACTCGGTGTTGCGTGGTGACCTGCAGAGACGGAGCGAGGCTGCAGATGGCCGGCCAGGACAGCGCGAAGGCGGAGGGCTGCGCGACCACGTCGACCCGGCGCATCAGACGGCCAATCAGCCATCGACCGTCCGCCAGATTATGAGTCGTGCCAACGGCGCCGCGGACGACAACAATCACAACTGCCTTCAGTGCTTCTTTAGCGATCCAGGTACGTGGACGTACTAGTATTGCAACCGACTTTGTCTGGCGGGCGAACATTCATGGGGCGCGGACGCGTTGACAGCGAGTCCCGAAGGGGACAAGGCGCAGGCGACGCTCATGATGCTCATCCACTGCGAACTCGAGCGCATTCGCGGCTTCGTCGGCCGCGTCAACGAGAGAATCGACGAGGTTCGTTGGCTCTGTCTAGCGCGCTGCGCTCTGCAGCGCTCTGGGAGGACAGGACGACCGCGAGGAGGACGCGATCAACGACTGGCGCTTCGCGGCGATGGTTATCGATCGCCTCTGTCTGATCGTCTTCTCCGTCTTCATCGGCGTCGCCTCGCTTCTCATCATGTGGTCCGTCATCGTCAGCCACGCCGACGACGGCAGCGCGCCACTCTGAGTTTTCCAACGACAGCACCAAGGGCGGATCTAGAGGGGGGCGAAAGAGGCGATCGCCCCCATAGGGGGGCGTTTTGCGTGTGGGGTGGGTGGGTTGGCGAGGGGCGAAGGCGAAGGTCAAGCGCAAGCAGGCAGGCCAGGGAGGTTTAGCAGATGTCTATTGGTTTCCGTTAGATTAACGCACGCGCAAAACGCGCAAAATTTTTGCCTGCGGCACTGTAGGTAGTGAGCGTACAGGTCACTCTTGGACCACTAGCGGTTCCAGAAGGTGGGAGAGGGGGTCTCCACCACCTGTCAGCTCAGATTTGGGTGGGTAGGGAGGGGGAGAGCTCAAGGGGAAGAGGCGAAAGAAGGGCGAGCACAGAGGCGAAGTGGGCAGATTCTTCCGTTTTCTTGGATTAAGGCACTCAAAAAGCGTAAAATTTTCGCCTGCATCGCTGTAGTTCAATTTCAACTCACTATTGTATAGTGCAAACAAAGCGAATGCCGATGCCAGGGCCAAAACTGGACTTTTTCGGATAAACTGCAATGAAAAAATTTGACCTTCTAACAGAAAATCTTGGATCCGCTAGTGTCTTGGACTAGGGACTCCTTTTGGGAGCAGGATATAGGATTCCCCAAGCGAAAAAGTTTTGCCTGCGGCGTCGATTTTATGTATTACTTGTCAATAATGGACCGATTGGCTGCCCAAAACATCGCCGAATGACCTAGCGTCTGCTAATTTCAACAGGGTTCCCCTTCTGCTAAATCCTTCCCCCCTCCAAAAAAATGTCTGGATCCGCCACTGCTGGCCAATTTCAATCGCTCATTGCAGTCAATTTTTAGGAAGAATCCCTTGAGGAGAGATGTAGAATTAGCAAAATTTTCGCCTGCGGCGCAGTTAATTTTGTAGAAAGCGTAACAAAATTTGTATGACTTTCAGAACGTACGTGATGCAAAAGTTGCAAATTTTGCCTGCGGCGCCATTTGTGTGGATGCAACTCAGAAAATGCAAATCATATGTAATAGTAAAATTTGGCTAGTTTTTTCACCCTCTTTGCGAAACAAATTCCTGGTTCTCGAAATGTATGCCGGTGCTGCTACATTAGTCTACGGGATAGGTTCGTTCGCCCCCCTAGCCGAAAATTCCTAGATCCGCCCCTGGACAGCACCGCGCAACCTGCCTTCCTCTTCCACCACTTCCTCGCATTGCGGCGCCAGCCAGCCATCTTTTTTCTATAGTCGGGGCCGCAGGCGCTGATATCTATGCTGTGTATAGTTGAATAAACGTTCAATTTGTCTTCGCGTGAACTTTTCTCGCCTTCAGGCTTCAGTAAATACCTGTGTACGTTGTGCTCGGCTCTTTACCACTGTTTTACTCCACGTTGTGTGTCGACCAATCTACCCTATATACCGTGAGAAGACATATTGCCATCACCTTCCATTGTGTAGCTAACGTTCGTTATGGCGTGTATATCTCACTTAGGAATGGAAGTGTGGACTCTTTCTCGAATCCAGCCCGTGTATTACATTTTCGTGTATTACATTTCTGTAGACGTTCACGAAAAGGCGATGCGCGCCAAAGAGGCATCGCTGGCATTGCTGTTGCTGTGCTTGTCGATGGTCGAGCGGTATTGCCGGGGTGGCGCTGCCGAGTTCAAGCTCTACGAGAAGTTGCTTTCCGGCTACAACCGTCTCGAGAGGCCCGTCACGGACGAGCGTCTGCCGCTCACCGTGACGCTGCAGATCACGCTGCAGCAGATCGTCGACGTGGTCAGCCTCTGCGTGCGTGCGTGCATGCGTGGCGCCAGGCACTGTTGAGCAGGTGCTCTGTCTAGAACGAGCAGCAGCAGGAGATCGAGCTGATCGCCTGGCAGGGATACGTGAGTCAGCGCGCCCAATATCAGCAATATCAGCCCAATATCAGCCCAATACTAGCATCAGTGCGCCCAATATGTGCAGTCGGCTGCTACAGGAGTGGTACGACTCCAAGTTGGTCTGGAATCCGGAGGAGCACAACAACATTAGCGTTCTCAGCTTTCCACACGGCAACATTTGGACGCCGGACGTGTTGCTCTATAACAGGTGCATTACTCCCACTACCATACGCCGGCCGACTTCGAAAAGGCATTCAGCGTCGACAGCAAGTATGACTCGAGTTACAAGTCGAATCAGCTGGTCTACTCGAACGGCCTGGTGACCTGGCTGCCGCCTGGCGTGCTCAAGAGCAGCTGCGACATCGACATCACCTGGTTCCCCTTTGACGATCAGACCTGCTTTCTGAAGGTTGCGGCTCGCCCTCGTCATCTGGATCGTGGTGGTGGTGGTGGTGATGTCCGGCGTCGTGACTTGCAGTTCGGCTCGTGGACCTACTCGGCGCTGCCAGATCAACCTGCAGATGAAGAGCGCCAAGCTCGACGTCTCCGAGTACATCTCCAACGGAGAGTGGGAGCTCGTCGGTAGGAGGAAGGGGGTCGAAAGGGAGGGAGGGAGGGAGGGGGGGGGGGGGGTTCGTCGCGCGCTCA
>JASAMY010001851.1:0-83851 GCA_030248085.1 Paralinhomoeus sp. GSCO2_6
CAGCAGCCGACGAAGCCGACCCTGCTGCCGACCCGCTCCTCGGCGTGAAGCAACCCCGGACGCGCCCCCACCCGCTACGGCTTCGACTAAGAGGGGAGGGATGCAGTATATGCAGAAGACGACACGCGAATAACGCACTGACCGGAAACTGGATGCATAGTGATAGTACCGACAACTCGTACAACTGTTGCATTGTAGCAGCAGTATTAGGACGAGCACGGCCGGCATGGGCCCGTCCCAGGCCGAAAAAACGGCTCGCTCTCTGGACAGGTCTGCTCAGGTCGCCGACACGCTGGGCGTCAGTGTTGACGGGGCCGTTCTCCCCACGGCCAAAACACCGCGGCTCTTGGGCGTCGTTCTTTACCCCACTCTGTCGTTCGCCGCCCACGCCCGCACAGCCGCGGCCAAGTGCGTCAGCCGGACCAAAGTCCTCAAGGCGCTCGCCGGCCGCGACTGGGGCAGCGACAGGGAAACGCTCCTGACGACGTTCAAGGCCACGGCCAAGGCCGTGGTCGACTACGGCGCCGCCATCTGGGCGCCCTTCATGTCTGAGTCCAGTTGGCTCAGACTCGAGAGGGCCCAGACTGCCGCCCTCCGCGTGCTGACCGGCACCTACGTCGCCGCCAACACCTATGACGTGCACGCCGAGGCGGACGGGCGCTCGAGCTGCCCGTCCGCGCACACGCCGCCCTACTGGCGCAGCAGTTTTACCTAACCACCAGACGTCCCTCCCACCCCTGCCACGGCCTCCTGCAGCTGCCCGCGCCTAGACGCGACATGAAGCCGCAGCTGTCCTTCTACTATCGCAACGTCGCCGACCATCTGCCTGTCGGGACCCCTGCTCTACTGCGCTCGTCGCTCCGACGGCTCCACATCAACGCGGCCAGCTCCGCCAGGGGTGCAGGCGCTAATCGCGTGCTGGGCGTGCCCCCGCCGCCGGTCCACCCCTCTGAGCGCTCACTGACTCGAGCCGAGCGCTGCCTCCTCGCTCAGCTACGGACGGGCCACTGCCGCCTGCTGCGCAGCTACTGCACACGGCTGGACCCAGACATTGATGCTGCCTGCCCTCTGTGTGGGGCGGCAGTACACGACACCAGGCATCTCTTTGACTGCCCGGGCGCGGACAGCAGCGGACTCAGCGTCCGCTCACTATGGGACGCACCGGTCGACGCCGCCCGTTTCCTCAAGGAAAAATGGAACGCTCTCTGCAATTAACAACAACAACAACTGTTGCATTGTACTGCGAATAGAGAGTTCGGTTATAGTAGTTATTTCTCTGTCTAGTGCAAGAAGGAAGAGAAGAACACTACAAAAACATCCCCTGCGGAAATGATTTCCGACTCTGGGCTATTGAGGAATCAGCCCGACTGACAGATGTCACCGGCGGCGGCTACTTTTAAAATATCTATCTGATTCCCCCCTCTGAAATTCTTACACGAATGCCCTTGCGCGCGCATTCCAGGAGATCGCGAAGGCGAAGAAGGTCGGCCACATCGTCTACGTGGGCGACGGTCGGAACGACGTGTGTCCAGCGCTGCGTCTGGGACCGAAGGACATCGTGTTCGCCCGGCGCGGCTTCACGCTCGCGAAGACACTGAGCAACGAGCAGCGCAAGGTGCCGCTCAAGTCGGAGCTGCGGCTGTACGATTCCGGCGAGGAGGTCGTCCAATACCTCACGACCCTAGTCGCCGACTGCGAGTCCTAGGACGCCGCTGCCGCCAAAACCGTACCTGTAACCGAGAATAGACCCCAGGGGGGGGGACACCCCAGATTTGTTCAACTGTTCCAAGATAAAAGTGACTGCTCTGGCGCCATTTTCAGTGACCATAAGACAACAGAATAACGCGATTCCGACACTATTTTGAGCAGAAAGTGCCTATTTTTGCGCTCTGGTGGTGCAAATAAGTCTGGGCATCACTCTTCTCTCCCACCCTTCTCGAAGGCACCTTTACCCCCCCCCCCCAACAATTCGACTTAAACCGGTTTTGCAGGCGTGCGCAGACACTCGTCGGTTTCGCGTCCTTGTCTAGAGCTTGGCGAAACGCGTGTCCGTACCCGCCGGTCGTCTTGCTTGTCCCCCCAGCCTTCTTCTCTTTCTGTAGCCGAAAACTGCGCGCGTAGCTTTCTTCTCTGTGCCGAGTGAGTGACCATGTACTAGCATAAGGCGTGCGCACCGCGACGCCGACGACCAACTTTCGACGCAGTAAAGTCGTGCGCCGCGGGTCGGCTCCACGCGCGCGCGCGTGTCGGATTTCCGTTGTCGACTCGGACTACCTGTTGGCCAAAGCTTCGCGCACTCTCATAAAAAAACCCTGGGCTGTAGCGATGGACAACAAACGGCTCGCCAAACGCATGGGAGTCGGCCGGACCGCTGCGTCCGGCGCCCGACCCTCCGCGTCCGCGCGCGTCAGCAGTCGACAGCCCAACCCCGCCGGAGGGTTCACCGCTCTGGGGAGTCGAGCTGCCGAACCGAATTCCGCCTCTGCCGACGCGGGCGCCGTAAAGCGATCCTTCGACAAGTCCGGTTCCCCGGCGGCAGATACCTCGAGTAATCGCGTCTGCTGTGCCTCTGCTAGCTGGTGCCCCCCACTAGAAAGCACTTCAGCGCTGTTCTTCTCGACAAAGACCGGCGGGAAGGGTGTCACAGACGACGAACTCTGGCAGAAGAACGCGGTGGAGCTGGTGCCCATTGCGCAGCTGGTCGACAAGGTGCACGCCGCCGTGGAGGCCGACAAGTTGTACAGGTGTTGTTGTTGCTCTAGTAGCAATAACAATGACTTGCGCAAGGCTGATTATTTCGTCTTCAGAAGCAGTCGATACCTCTGCTCGCTGGTGAAGCAGATGGAACGCTGGCGGTCGACGCCCGCCGCTGTGGAGGTGTCGACGGCGACGGCACTTTGCGGGGTCGCGAGCCAATCACCGGCCGCCCTCCGACAGCCCGATGTCGTAGAGGCTTTTGCCTCCTTGCTCAAGCATCGACAGATGGTCAAGCCGACTTCGATCGTCGGCAGACAGCAGCAGCAGCTGTCGTCAACCGCCGGCCAGCCGCGCATGTTCGCAGTCGTCACGCGGGTCCTTGGTCGCGTCTTCCACGAGCAACCCTGGCCGCTCGTCTTTGCGAAAGTGAAGAGAATTTTTGAATTTTGTCTACCCCCATGACGACGAATTTTGAATTTTTTGAGGTCTTTCTCGACGACTCGATGAACGACCGCCTGTGGTGCGCGTCGCGCGACTGTCGACCTTTTGCGGAGGTGATCCTGACCGCTTTCGACACCGTCGCACCGCAGTTGCGACTTTTCGGTGAATCGTTTTCTTTCCAATTTTTATTGTTCCGCTGATAATTTTCGTCGGCAGGCGACGCCGACACGTCGGTCGCGAGCGAGGCTGACGACAGCGGCGCGGCGACCCCTTCGGCTGACGGCGGTGGTGAGACGGCCGACGCCGCTGACACTGTCGTCGGCACTTCGTCAAAGTTCGCTTCTCCTACCGTAGTTTATAGCCCGGGGGGGGGCGGGCCCTGAGTGGCTGACGGTACAGATTGTCGGAGTCGACGCGACGCGAGGCGCGCGAGTACGCGAGCTCGGTGGTGTCGGAGGCGCTGCAGAGACGGTCGGACGCGCCGCCCAAGGCGCTGCTGCAGACCATGACCCTTTGCTGCGGCGTCAAGGCCGTGCGCGAGCTGGCGCTTGCCAGGCTCGACGTCTGGCTCCAGAATCCGAAGGCGAGTCGGGCGTTTGCCATGTCGGGGGGGGGGGGGGGGTCCAGAATAGAAGAAGTGGCACACCAAAATAGCACCAAAATAACCAGTTTTTGGTAAAAAGGCGCTATTTTAGTTTATTTTATGTCGAGAACTCGGAAAGAGGCGCAAAACACCCATTGATATCGTTCTCGACAGGGGGGGGGGTTGAGTTTCGACTTGGGGGCCCCAGTTTCTGGTATGAATATATTCTGAAGAAATTTTTTGCTGCAGCTGCAAAGGCCGGCCATCGAGCTGTTGCACGCGCTCCTGCTGAACGTCTTCGGCGCGGACGCGTCGAAACGCGAGGCGGTCGAAGCGCTCAGTCAAGTGTTGCGGCTGAAGGCGCTCAAGAATCGCGCCGTCTTCCAGGCGTTCACGCAGATCTTCGAGTGCGTCGTCGTCGTCGAGTCACCCAATCCAACGGGGCGCAGAGCAGAGCTCTTTCCATTCAGCGACTTCTTACACCGCCGTTCGCAGGCGGGCGTGACGGACGCGTTGGAGACGGCCGTGACGGTGGTGGTGCACAACGAGCTGTCGCCGTCGGCCGCCAACCGACTGGGCCACAACGGGGCGCTGCTCCAGCACTGCTTCGCCAAGGACGGCCGAGCCGCGTCCATGGTCCCCTCTTGCCCCCCTCCCTCCTAATATTGGTTCGGCGAAAATCCAGATCGTTTGCGCAGGCGATCGGCCGCATCGTCGTGCAGTTGGCCGCGTCGCGAGAGGACAGCCACCGGTCGTTGCGGTCCTTCCTGCGCGAACTGACGCGCTCCTACCTGCGGGGCGACTTCCCCCTGCTGGAGATGACGGAGGCGGTGCTGGAGTGCGCCTCCGCCCTCGACGGCGCCATGATCTTCGTGGGCGACAAGGAGCAGATCCTCGCCTCCATCGTCGACCTCCTCTGCCTGCTCGGCTTCCTCGCCTCGCCCACCCTCGCCCCCCTCAAGGACCAGACCATGGCCGGCAGGAAAGGTGCCATCACCCTCCCCCCCCCGCTATTATACGTGTTACCGGTCAGGGGGATACACGGGCCCTCGGGAGGAGGGGGGCGAACGATGGGATGAGATAGATAGATGTCGGGACGAGGTATTTCGGTGTTTTAGCGTATAAAAGCACTGAAGAAGATGCACAGATTACCGGCACGTTTCGCATGCTTGAGCGGTGGGATTTCCTGCTGGGTGGTTACATACTACAGGTATGCTCCGCCGCGCAGCAAAGCGGTGGTCGCGATTCAGCGCAGTTCCTGGAGACTCTGTCCGCCGCCCAACTGTCGGGCGTCCGCTGGCTTCTGGGTCGGGGCGCGGAGACGTTTGCGCCCCGCGAGCCGCAGCTGGCGAAGGCGCTCAAGAGGCTGCTCTACCTCGGCAGGCCCGACGTCTACTCGCCCCCCGACGGCTCATGGCCCACCGACGTCGATCGGACGTCCGCTCCTCACTGACCCTTTGCGCGGCCTATTGTTTTTGGGGGAATCTAAGAGAAGCGATGCCGCACGTACAGGTCTCTGCTGCGTCTGACGGCAGAGACGCCCGTTCGAGAGGCGCTGCTACTCGTCGTCCTGTCGGCGGCGGTGGGCAAGACCCGGCTGCTGGACGTGAACAGGGCGTTCGAGGTGCTGGAGGCCGTCGTCAATCGAGCCGCAGTGTCCATAGGAGCGGCGAGTCAGTGGGGCACTGTGACCGTTTCGCCAGTTGACCACCGAGCGCGTACGCACAGGTCGGACCTTCTACATCGCCTCCGAGGGCGCGTTCGTCCACGATCTCTTGGAGGCCTGCAAATACTGGCCGCCCGCGGAGAGCCAGTTTCCCTCGGAGTATGCTGAAATTTTGAGTTTTGGTTTGTAAATTTTTTACTTTATTTTTGCAGTTACGCCGTCCCAACGCTGCACGTCTCGCAGTATCTGTGGCGCGCCTGGTCCCTACTGCTGACCCTGGGCGCGCACGTGCCCAAGAGCATCGGCCGCCAAATCTGGGCCGACTTTCCCGTCTGCCGTCTGCTCATGCAAATGGTCATGACCGGGTGGGGGCTCTTATTTGATCTGCCACGCTACGGTAGCTGCTGCTAGTGGATGCGTACACGCGTGCAGCGAGTTCGTGTGTCCGGCCTCGGTGGTGGAGCGGGAGGCGAGCTGTCTGGCGGCCGAGGCGGAGACGGTCGTCCAGTTCGAGACCTACCTCGCCGGCAAGGAAATCACCATCGAGAACAGTCACCTGCTGCACCTGCTCAGTCACGCCCAACCCACGTACGGACGGACACACCGTTCCTTGTTTCCTGCTCTTCTGTCCCGTCTACTTTTGGGGTCCAGGACCCCCCCCCCCCCACCCCACAGACCATACTCCATACTCGACCTGACAGGATCACCAGGTGTGGATGCCCTAGCCCGTTCCAGGCAGGCGGCTCGCCAGCCGCCGGCCGACGTGCTCAGTTCTCTCTCGGAGTGGAACGCGAAGGCGAATCTCACGAAGCTGCTGTGTCAGAGTCGCGAGCCCGACTTCCTGCTGGAGATGATCGGCTCGCTGGTGGGGTTTATTGCGTTTCGACTAATTTGGTTGACCCTGAGATCCGAGTGTGTCGTCCACATTGGGCTGCGTCTAGGGCTCGGGTCAGTCCCTGCAGTGGGTGGTCCGTTTGATCGAGTCGGACGAGACGCCGCTCGAGCTGCTGCCCGTCCAGTGCTTGTGCGAGTTCCTCCTACACCGCCTCCAGACGGCCGCCAGGGACCGGCGGCGCCGGCCGCGCGCCCAAAAATCGGCAGCCGCCGACGCAGACGACGCAGTGCAGTCGACGGCCTCGGCGCGACAGCGCCAGATCGTCGCCAGGTCGGCGGTCCGACCTTCCAGACGATTGCCGCATCGGCTCGAAGGTTCGATTTCGCAGACTGAGCGGCGTACTGAAAGCGAACCGAGATGAGGCGACACGAGAGCAGAGCGAGCAGTTCGAACGTTGTCTTCTCTTCCTACTGGGCCGACTGGGCGCGAAGACGGCCCTAGAGAGACAGGCGGCGGTGGACGCGCTCGCGCAAATTGTGCTGCACCAGCAAGGTACGCGTGTCGGCATGGGACTTTGTGCAGACCCTATGGCGAAGCACATTGCCAGACGCCAGCTCGAACCAGAGTCTGACGGCCCTATTGGAGGCGGTAACGCAGCTGCCGTTGTTCGAGTCGGTCGCCGGCGCCGCCGCGGCCGCCGTACGGTCCGCTTGCTTCGTCGAGACCGATAGGTTTGTGTTGGGAAGGAGTCGGTCGAACCGGTTCAATTTGGCGAGGATATTCGTGTGCAGACGCCGCCTCTTCGCCTGCACGAAGTTCGCGCTGCTGGTGCTGCCCTCGTTCGGCTCGTCCGACGCCGACCTCGAGACGAGTTGGTCCGCCATCGATGAGACGGCCGCCGCCTTTGGGAAGCTGATAGTCGACAGACGGCGACAGTTCGAGTCGTCAGTTAGAGCAGATGACGACCGCGCCGACGACCAGTCCGTCGCGGCCGTCGTCTCGGACATCGTCGAGGCTCTGCTGGCGCTCTTCGCCGTCTACGTACGACTCGCGTTGCTGCAGAGTCGGAGTCGGCAGGCGCTGACCACCGACAAGAACCAGACGCAGTGGTCGGCCGAGCAGAGCCTGGTTCGACTGCGCAAGAAAGGTGGCCCCGCTGACTGTTGCGCCCTTCGTGTTGTTCGAACCGCACGCACGCACGCACGCACGCGCGCGCGCGATTCAGACGGCGCCGAGGTGCTGCTGCCCGTGCGCAACGTGCACGCGATGACGCTGCTGCTGTGCTTCTCGTCGGCCGACCGACAGCTGGACGCTCGCGACTACCTCGTCAGCTTCCTCTTCTCCAGCGCCGACCCGCCAGTCGCCACGCTGGCCGACACGCTCGAGGAGGCGGAGCTCTTCCCGGACTGGCTCAAGACGCACATGCTGCGCTGCGCCAGCGCCGAGCTATTGGACGCGGCGCTGGCAGGGCACGCCCTGGATCTCGGCCAGCTCGCCATGCTCGTCCAGACGTTCGGCCTGCCCAAGGCGGCTGTAAAGCGACTATTGGCCATTCTAGACGTGGTCAAGGACGAGCTGGTCGAACGAGAGCTGGGTGGGTGGGCACGCACGCACGCACGCACGCACGCACGCACGCGCGCGCACAGTGGGCACCGCCGCTCGTTGCAGACGGCGAACGGCTCGCCGAACTTTGTCGGTTCGTCGAGGCGCACAAGACGAACTTTTCGCTGGTGGAGGGCGACGCGTTTCTGGCCAAGCACAAGCGGGCAGGGGCCACGGTGGTGGAGGTCGACCTCGATTCGGAAGGGGAGCCGGCGTCGTCGTCTTCAGGAAGGAAGCGAGCCCCGCCCGCCCCGGCAGCGTCGTCTCCTCCCTCGTCGGCCAAGAAACAGCGCCTCGAGTCCGAGTGAGACTTCAACGCGCGCGACTTCGAGAGCCGACGCAATGCAGCGCGTGGTGAAGAACAACAATGTGCAGGGCGTCGACGGTCCCCTCAAAGTCTACGACGACGACGACGCAACTCGTGCAAGTCGCCTTGACGGCCGGCGACTTCTCGGCCTTTGCCCGGCTGCTGAGTCGTCTTCACCGCTCGGACGTCGCGAACGCGACGCTCGCGGAGCTGCTCAAAGACGCGCAGAGACAGAAGTGGTTGCTTTGTGGCAAAGTGGAACGACTCGGTGTACTCCTCAACTGTCTGATGCGCTGCGCGGTAATCCCCACTCCTAAGCTTGCGCGTCGCAATGTTGTCCATAGTTGAAAGCTTTCAGGACGCGAAGCTGACGGAGCAGTTGCAAAGCTACTGTCGGCTGTTGTCGACTCGCAAGGCTCCGGCGTCCGGCGGCGCGCTGCAGGCGATGGCCGGTCGACTGCTGGCGAAGCTGACGAGCGACGGGGCGGACGAGTCGCTGGAGGTGGGCGAGCTGGGCCGCGACCTGTCGGACGTCCTAGCCGACCTGGAGCAGCTGTCGACCACCGTGGGAGGTCGAGATGATTCTGTGAGCCAGCGAGCCGAGCGGGCCGGCTTGTCGACGCGACCGGTGCCCTCATTTCAGCAGCAGCAGGCGACGACGGCGACGGGCAAGGCGCTGCTGGCCGAGTACCTGCTTGCCGACCCCGAATTGGTTTCGAAGGAGCCAGCGACGGAGGTGCGTCTGCTGTTCGGACGCCGGCCGCTGGTCGGCAGGCGCCAGCTGCTCGAACGGCTCCCGCACAAGGTGACGAGCGAGACGCTGGTCGCGCTCGTGCGCCTCCTGCTCGACAAGGCCGATGATAGGTGCCGTGTCGCTTGCTTTTGGGACGTGAAGATTATTTTTTCTGTTTTTTCTTTCTTTCTAGTCTCGACGCGACCCTCGTGCTGGACGTCGTGGACATGTGTCAGCGCCTGCCGCGCTTCTGGGTGGGCCGGGACGCGAACCGGCCGCGCCACTGTCCGCTCGAGAATCTGCTGCCCATCGACGACCAGCAGCTCGACGGGCTCGTCGCCTACGCGCTGCGAGAGATGCTCGAGTCACAGTCGGAGTCGGAGTCGGAGTGTCGGAGGAGACGCATCGACCTGGTCGTGCGCTGCTGCGACGACTCGGACAAGGCGATGGTACTTGGCTCGGTTGTACTGTACTTCGGACAATGGCGATCGTTTTGAGGTGGCGATTTTGACGCGCGCGGCGAGCGCGTGGCGCGAGTGCGGCGACGGACGGCGGCGCGCGCGCGTGGAGGCGTTCGCGTCCGAGCTCTATCTGCGACGGCCGCGACTGGTGGGCGGCTGCGTCGAGCGCCTGAGACAGTCCCACGACGCTGTGCCCGAGACCGCCGCCTTTCTCGCCGCCGTCGAACGCTGCTCCGCCACCGACGACCAAGAGCTGGCGCAACAGGCGCAGGTCTGCCGACCAGATGTCGGCTTTGCCGACAGCGTTCCACATTGCGTTGCGCAGGTGCACAGTTCGTTTGTGCACCCACAGGGAGACGCGTTCGCCCACCTGGCCGTGGCGGAACTGTTCGACGCCATGAAAGCGGACCGTTCGGCCAAGAGTCGGACCCTGAAAGCCGGCCTGGCGCTGAGGAGACTGGCGCTGCGCCACCCCAAGCTCGTCCTGCGGTGGGCGCTAGCTAGTCTGCTCACTCATCCTTTGCGTCTGTCTCCGACATTCTTCTCGCCTGCAGCCAGCTGGGCCACATCGGCTGCCAGTTGAAGGGCGAGACGACCCGCACGGGCAGTCGGTTCTCGGCGAGCAACCACTACGCCGCTTTCGACGACCTCCTCAAGTTGCTGCGCTCACTGTGCCCGCGCGCATTCCAGCGCCCCTACGCGGCCGATTTCGCCGTCGTCTTGGAGTGCTTTGTGGAGTTCGTCAAGGTAGTGGTCCTGTCCTGCCTGAGCGTGTAAACGTACGTGCAACTGGTACGGGTCGCACCCCACACCCTCAGAAAATTTTCTGTAGTTTTTTATTAAGATCCAATTTTCAATTTTGACAGAAAATACCTATGTTGACGCTATTTCGGTGCAACATTTTTCTGTCAAATTTCCTACACGCCCCAGGAAGGTGCTCTGACCCCACCATGCTCCCGTTGATGGTGCTCCGACCACCCCTCTCCCGGTCTGAAAAGCCGGTTACATGTGACATGTGTTGTTAGTGAGACTTCGCCACTTTTCACCAGGCCCATGTGATTCGGAGCAAGGCGCTCGTCGACTACATGAAGCGGACGTTCGAGCTCCTCTACGAGTTCGCCGTCCACAGTCCCCAGGAGGCGGCCGCCCTACTCGACGCTTCCGCCCTCGCCATTTTGGTGCGCCATTTGGACTGCCGTCCGTTAGAATGCAGGGTGGTTCCAACGAAATGCGGCTCCTTGAGGCGTGCTGCACGCGCTATCCCATGCTGTCGGAGCCGACGAAGCTGACGACGTTGATGGGCGGCGAGTGGCTGGCGGCTGGCGGCAAAGCGAGACCTCTCACCGAGGACGAGCTGGAGCTGGTGGCGTCCTGGACCGGCGCCGGTGCGACGCAACTCCGACCCGTCCACCTCCGGCCCACCTCGCCCCCACAACTCCACGCGGTGCGTAGTTTGGTTTTTTTTAAGGGAGGAGCGTGGAGCTGTTTTTCGAATGCACGGCGATGGCGAGAGCTAAGCGAACGTGTCAAATTGATAAGGGGGTCCCCCTTCGACTTCGGCATATGGGTCTATTTGCGTCGTCGGAGAGTGGCGAGGGCAGAAGTGGGTCGAGTGAGTGCGGGCGTGTTAGTTACCGGAGTCGGCGGGGGCCGTGTCTCCATAAATCAGCTGGACTGGAAGACACGATGACAGTCGAAATGGTCCGAGCCCGAACCGCTGCGCAGTCCGCGCGCGCTCGTTATCGTCCGTCGTCCATCTTCTTGTTTGGCGCGCCCTTGGTGTCGAAGGTTTTACGCGGGCACCGCTCGTTTGCTACACGGTTGGCGGCGGAGCAGCGCGCAAAAGTCTCGATAAGGCCACCTGCTCCTCTACGTCCGTGTCAGACGCTGCCAGGCCAGGGCCGGCCTCACGAATGACTCAAGTGTCAAACCCGGCTTTGGTTCCCTGACCCTCGTGCGGGGGCTGCGTGTGACGAGCTGCTCGACTTTTTCGACACGGATGTATAGACACGCACGCAGACACGCACGAGTGGGAGGGAAACTCGGTATCATGCTTCCTCGGTTCGAGAGAACGGCCGAACGGGTTTATTGGCACTCTGTCAGATGGCGTGTGGTGGAATCGATCTGGAAGCGAGTCTAGCGACAGTCAGCCTGCCTACCTACCTTTGTACTGGGTGGACGCTTCTACATGGTGGCGCGCGCGCCTTGCCGACAGGGGACACACACACATACATGTAACCGGGTTTTTGAACAGGGGGGGGGGTCTGAGAGACTTCTGGGGGGGGCGTGGGGGGGGGGGGTACTCAGATTTGAAGAGGGAGGGGGTCCCAGAAGGGAAAAAAATGTTCCAAAATAGTGTCTAAATAGGCACTTTTCAGTCAAAAATAGGTCAAAAATGCCTTAAAATAGGCTATAAATAGCGTTATTTAGCTGTTTTAAGGCCAAAATACACTGAGAAAGGCAAAAAGTACACTACTTTGTACAATTGTTGGCAAGTTGGAAAACTTTAGGAAAATTCTGGGGGGGGGGTCTGGGGGGGGGCTGGGTAGGGGTAAAATTCTGGCTGGGGGGCGGGCAACCCCCCCCCCCCCCAGCCCCCCCCCCCAGTTACATGTATGCACACACATACACGCAGGCGCGTTCGTGGAAACGGCTACGCGGTTAGTGGCCTTCTGGAAATAGATCGATCGCCTTGCATTTTTTCGGACGCTCTGACTCTCTCTGTCTCTAAGCTACTCATTTTGTACACGCAGGTGAACAGTCTACTTGAGTTGCTGTGGACGGGCGCTGGAGGTCGCGTTCTGTTCCCTCCAGCCCTCTCTGGGACGAGTCGGCGGCGTCGCTCAGGCGCGACGGGGATGCTTGTAGTAGCGACTGGCCCTGGGCAGGGTCGAGTGCGCGGGCGGCGGCACCTGGCGGCGCTTGCGGACGCGCTTGCGGCCCAGCCTCGACGCGAACGCGCGCAGCGGCGCCAGGGCGCCCTCGGTCGCGACCCCGGCTGGGTCCGCCACACCGGCCTCCGCATCCGAGGCCGGTGGTGCGCGGCCGTCGTGTCGGATGATGGAGACCTGCGTTCGGGAGGCACGACCGGCCACTGAAAGTGCAAGAGCACAAGTGAAGACTGTGAGATCCAGGAGAAAATTGGACGCACTGTGTCGACCGTGGACGGTCGTCAGCAGGTAGAGGGTAGTCAGCGAAGTGACCAGCACGGCCGTTCTCATGCTGGGTAGTTGGTAGTTGTCGACAGGCTTCTCTTGTTGGTGGTGACTGAGGCTACACGTCAGCAGCGCTGTTGTTGTTGTTGTTGTTGACTTGTCTTCTGGCGGCGGAACAGCTTAGGTGTATCTCTCGCACGTCGCTCTTGGCTGGCTTTTGATTCGTCGAACTGCGACTGGTCGTGGCGGTCGGCAGAGAGTCGTTCGGCTTTTCTTCGAGACTTGATGGCCGGCTGGCGCCTGCTGACTATTGCAAGTTGCCAAGTGGGCTGGAGAAAGCCAAAGGAGATAAGCGCCAGCGCCGCCGTCAATTCTCAATTCGCTTTCATTTACGGCGGCGGCGGCGGCGCAGCTGCGACAAAGGCGCTTTTCCGCGGCCCACGCGCGTGGTCGAGAGATAGAGGCGTCGCCGTTAATAGGCTGTCGGCAACCCTCGGTCCAGGGCGCCGCCACGATTTGATGACGCTCTCAAATGACACTTTGCTCCCCCGTTCGCCAGACGCCAGGAACAGCAGCTGGCCGACGGCCAGGTCGCGTGGTGTGAGCCAGCCACTCCGGACGGCGGTCCTCGACGGAACAACAACAGCCGATAACGAAGGCTACAGTATGCCTCGAGCGGCGGCTGATTTTCCCAGAGGTGTCGACGTCGAGTGAAGTACTTGTTCTTTGGTGGCCTTGCGGCCTCGGGTGGCTCCCAGACGGGAAGACGGGTATATTCGGGCCATCATTGACATCGGCCTCCTAGAGTCGGCCTCAATTCAACAACAATGAACAATGGACGCGTTTCCAGCTGCGCGCCAAGGTGGAGCGTCTGCAGTCGGCCGTGGACGGCGTCGAGGCCGCTGCCGAGCTCCAGGACATCCTCGACGCCTGCTCTGCCTCCGCTCCGGCGTCCGTCGTCGCCGACACGCTCGCCGCCGTCGCCGGCGAGGTCGCCGCCTTCGTCCTGCACCGCGACGAACGCTGCCGAACGCTGGCCTATCGGATACTCGGTCCTGAGAACCTCCTTCCCTAGTGGTCCCACGTCGGATTTTCCGGAACCGAACACTTTAGTGCTATGGTTGGAAGAACGCGCCGCGGATGTGAACGGCGTGTGGAAATACGCGGAGAAGGCGCTCGCGTCCAGCAATGCGGCCGTCGTCGAGTCGGCCGTCGACTTCCTGGCCGACATCGTCGGCGCCTGCTCCGAGGGTGAGTGTCTGCGGGTCCTTCTGCGCACAGAGGCCCCGCGGCACGCTCTTTTCAGAGAACGGCGCCAAGCTGCTGCGGGCCGCCTTCTCGGCGCTTCTCAGAGGCTGCGGTTCGGCGAAAGCCTTCGACGCCGCGCTCGGAGTGGTCGGCGGCAGTTGCAGCAGCCTCTCCTCGGCCTGCGACGTCCCGTTGCAGGCGTCGTGAACGTCGCTATAGATATGTTCGCTCGTCGTCCTCGTTGTTGTTGTTGTTGTTTGTTGCTTGAACTATCACGCGCACGGACACGACATGGAGAAAATGAGAGAGTCGGTCGAATATCTCGTCAGGTCAGAGTTGCGCGTCTTCGGCGCGCCTACTGTACTTGCGCGGCACGTCGAGGACGGCGCGTTTGCTGTCGAGGAAGAGCGCCGCGGCCACCGCCGGTCCCCGAGTGGTCGCGGGGTCGTCGAGAGGCGAGCGGGCGCGCGGCGACGAACGCTTCGCGAAGTGCCGAATGCGTCGCTGGTGCGCGGGTCCGCTGTAGATGTTGGAGCCTCTAGAACGGTCGAACCAATGGTTTTGTCGAACGGCTCACCATCGAGAGACGCACTCGGAGATGCGGCGGTTGCGGACGCGCTCCTCGTCGAGCTTGCGGAGACGCTTGTTCCTGTACTGGACGACGCAGAGGACGACGATAAGGAGAACGGGCAAGCCGAACACCACGCCCAGCAGGGGGAACACCAACAGCGCGTTCGTCTTGGAAGCTGCAGCAGTCGCAACGAGCACGTTAGAGCACCGTGTCTACAGCTGGAGGAGAAGCGGCGACGCCCATCTACCGTTCTTGGTGGACTCGGCAGCCAAGGAAACAGCGGCAACGGAGCTGTTTGGAGGTGGCGGCATGTCGCTTTCGGCCCAGTCGCGCGAGGGGCAGTTTTCCCTAGCGATCGTAGACGACGACCGCATGCAAAACAGAGCCCGGACCAACGGCCACCCTGCCGGGCTGCTTGCTCATTACGCCGCGAATTAGCGCAATCGTTGCCTTTCGTCTTCTTCGTCTCACGGAGCAGAGTCGTGCTGCCGACGCCGACCGTCAACAATGAAGCCAATCCGGCTGCAGCAAGTCGGCGACGGGCGCTCTTTTGTCCTGCTGGTCCATTCTTCACACAGTTTCTATCGCTACGATTAAGTTACGACTATGTCTGGACCACCCAGTCCAGTTAGTTGTCAGAATACGCAGTTGAGCGGTTGGAGAACAATCAGCCTCGCGCGCTGAATGCGTTTGTTGACGCTTCGCTGACCGCGGGCTAGCACAGGGGTGAGTCCGCGTGCTATGTATGTACCGATTGCGTCATGTGATGCCAACGCTTGTGCGAATGTTTGTAGACATTTGTTTGTTCGCAGCTCTGATATATCTCCGTAAACAACAAGAGAGTGGCTAGCCGTAGATCTGAGAGAGGGATTGCGCCCGACCTGTCGACAAGTCAACTGGGCTAGAGTAGAGGTTAGAGGAAGGTCTCGCTCGCTCCGTGGTGCAGGACAATGAAGCGACCGGAGCCGGCCGACTTGGGCGAGTCGATGTCGTCGAGCACGACCGTTGGTCCTCTGACGAGGGCGCCGTTGCTGCGCTTGTCGGCCTCGGGAAAGGTGTACGTGGTCGTCGTCAGCGTGAGCGAGCGCTCGTCCTCCTCGTCCTCCTCCTCGACGACCGCGCTGCAGTACTCGACCTCGTCCTCGGCGATGCTGGGTACGAGCTGCTGCGAACTGGCGCCCGCGCTCCGCAGCGTCCGAAAGCTGCAGGACGACAGACTGGTGGGCCTCTGGGTCGTCCAGTCCGCGTCCCCCGAAGTCGACGCCGCCGCCGCCGCGGCAGCGGGCACGCGAAGCAGTCGCTCGCGGACCGCCGCCTGCTCGTCGGCCGAGCGGACGGACGGGCCGCGGCGCAGCGACGGACTCTGCCGACGCGCGTGGCCGTTCGAGTAGAGCAGCGCCGACAGCTTCGTGCTCTCCGCCGTCGGCGCCGACCGACCGCACTTCGACGGTCGTTTCGGCCGCTGCGGCACGCAACGACAGCTGAGAATATTCCAGAAGGCCTCGCGGAAGCGCTTGTTGAAGATCTGAATCAACCGTTCCTTGCAGACGGGCCGGCAGAAGACGTCTACAGCTACTAGGCGCACCGTGTAGATGACCGGGTTGATGGTGCTGGAGGTGTATCCGAGCCAGAGCGTCAGCGTGTAGACGACGCGCGGAACATAGTCGCAGGAGCGCTGCAGGACGGCCGAGGCCTCGCAGAAGCCGTGGAGCGCGTTGAGCGCGAAGAAGGGCGTCCAGCAGACGAAGAAGCAGCAGAAGACGACGGCCAGCACGCGCGTCGCCTTCTCCTCGCTCGCCAGCTCCCGTCGACGCCGGTCGCCGCTCGACGACGACGACGAGCCTCCGGCCGCGACGCCCTCCAGCGGCAAGTGCATCTTGCTGCAACGCGTTCGTCAGCACGCCGCGTGTCTGCGCGACCACGCAGAAGCTTTGGGAGGTATTTTGCTGCACTAGAGCTTAGCGAAACTACAGTATGTACACTCTACGTTCTTACGCATTCGTAGGCAAGCACTTTTTGGGTCAGACGCACGCGCGTGAAGCTACGTTTGTTGCAACAGGTGCCGCCCGTTTGAACGCACTTGGATATGGTGAGCATGATGGAGCGCGTGCCCTCCTTGAGCGTCTGCAGACTGGGCGCGATCGAGGCGCGCTCCGTCCAGTCGTCGGCGTCGAGCGCGCCGGCCGCGGCGTCGGCCGAGTTCTTGCTGTCGTCGTGGCTGAGCTGGCGCCGTCTTCTGCGCGGGATGTCGACGCTGCTGAAGTAGCGCTTCGCGAACTGCAGCCGGCGGTGCGCGCCCGAGCAGGACGGTCCCGAAGTCGTCGTCGTCGTCGTCACCAGCACGTCTTTCGAGGCGCCCCCGTGGCAGCAGCTGGCGGGCGCGCCGCCGTCGGCGCAGCCGTTCCTCACCACGACGGCGGCGGAATTACGACGAGGGGCGGTCGGCTCGTCGAGCTGACGATGACGCAGTGCCGGAGAGAGCGTCGGACTGCGCGAGTGGGACTGCGTCGACAGGCGCCCTCCGCAGTAATCGAAGCTCCTAAGCGAGAACCCACGTCTTGCCGTGGTTCCTTCCACTCCGTACGAAGCAATTGTTTGTACATTACGTAGTATGAGCACGACGAAGCAATTCTTTGAACATTCACATTCACATATACCGTAAATCCTTCAATAGTGAGCCCGGGGCACTATTTTATCAACGTTCTCTTACCGGGAGCACTATTGGAGGGGGCATTACTGGCAGCGGCTCTATTGGCGGATTTACGGTATGTTTATACAATAGAGATAATGTGTACAAAATTTACGAAATTACTTAGTACCGTACGTACAATCCATATTAGTAATGATTTTGTCAGTTTTGTTTTCAAAAAAAGGTCTTGAGGGGTTCTTGTTGGAGGGGGTGGAGCGCTAAGTTCTGGGACATCGCTTTGAAAAGTGTCAAAGAGCAACATTGGTCTATCAAATATAATAAAGGTGGGTACACAAAGCCCTCCCCCGTCTAGGGCCCCCCCCCCACAATAATGAATAACCAAACTAACGCTATTCAGACCATGTTTTTGTCACAAACCAAATTAACGCTATTCACTATTTTATAGTATCTACTGCCTAACGTTGTTCAGCAGCTATTTTTTGGTCAAAACCCCATTCTGAACACCAACCGTCACTTTTTTGGGTTCCAGGAAGTCCCCTCCCAAGGGCCCCCTTCCCCTTCCCCACTCGGTTTGACTTGCACGTACATACGGTACGAAATATAGGTGCGACTGTGAAAACGTTGAAAGGAAGCAAAGCAGGCGCTGACTTGGTGTAGGCGAGCGAGGGCAGCGTGCGTCGTAGTCCTTCGTGCGCCGCGCCGGCGTGCGCGTGTGCGCCGGGCGCGACCGCAGCGCCGAGCATGGCGGTCTGTCGACGCAGCAGCCGGGTCGTCTTGAAGTAGGTGCGCGTCATGACGAGCAACGGGATGAGGAAGGTGAGCGTGGAGCCGTAGAAGACGAAGGGCGCGCTGAAGATCTGGCAGTCGGCGTCGCGGAGCACGTTGCGCCGGTCGAGCAGCGCCAGCGCGGCGATGGGCGAGGAGACGAGCACGGACAGCGCCCAGACCGCCGACATCTTCAGGAGGACGACGCGCAACGACTTGTTGCGCGGCGTCAGAGGCGCCGAGATGCCGAGGTAGCGGTCGAGCGAGATCACGGTCATGTGCACGATGCTGGCGCTGCAGAGGAACACGTCCGAGTAGACGTAGAGCAGGCAGAGCTTGAAGTCGTACTGCCAGGCGCCTGAGAAGAAAAACAATTGGCCGATGAATCATGCGCAGCTGTAGTGTGTATGGTATGCCACCCTCCTTGATTGTGAAATACCAGTGTCCCGGTGTAACTCGTGCGCGACTCACTACGTAAGTCAACTGTTGTGGGAATACAGAACGAATTGCGTTTAAACAACGACGCGCAGAGACATCCAGGACCGGAATCCCTGAGACCTGGGTTCGAATCCCAGCACTGCAATCGCCTTTTTTCCACAACTCTTCAATCATCGTACTATGTACTTGCTTCAACTCAGGACACCTGCAGCAAAGTGCTCAGAAGTGGTTCAAAATTAGTACCGTAAATTCTCCAATAGTGCCCCCTCCGTAAGACAGAAACAAAAAGGCCGTTCCACACGTGCCAAAACGCGCAACGCACCGTAGTGGTACTCAACGCTAATGCTGAGCGGCATAACGACGCAGCAGACGAGCAGGTCGGCGACGGCCAGGGAAAAGAGGAAGTAATTGGTGACGTTGTGCAGTCGGCGGTCCGTTCTGATGGCGACGGCCACCATGAGATTGCCCGCCAGTCCCCAGAGACTGAGGGCCGTCAGGAGAATCAGCGCCACCGTGTTCGTGTCCTCCTCCGACCGTGCGAGCGCTTGAGACGTCGAGGAGTCGTTGCTGCTGCTCGGCCGTCCCATCGACAGCGCGTCGTCGGACACGGTCGGCGTCGCCGTGTGCCTGCCCGGAGGGGCGGAGCCGGCTTCGAGCACCATGTTCAACAGTCCGATCGTGGCGTTCATGGCGCGCTCCCGACGGCTGAAAGGCGGGCCTCGCGTTGGCCAGCGAGTAGATCGCGGTGTCGACTCAACCGCCCGGCGCCGCGTACGTGACAAAGCGGTCTAATCGACGGCGCCGGCGAACGCTCTCTCTCTCCCTCGAACGACACCGAGAAGAACTGCTGGGGGGGGGGAGAGGAGCGTGCCAATCTGGCCGAGCGGCGTTAATGCAGCGAGCGAAGCTTTGGCAGAGATTGGTCCGCGTCGAGCCACTTTCGCCGTTTCAAATGTTGGACAAACAGAAATTGTTCGACCGCTCTCTCGGAGTGGGGGCGCCGTCAGGCGGAGGTTCGAGTGGCTAGCGTGCCGAACGGCAGACGCGACGAGAGACCGACCGTCGCTACCTCTACGTGAACCGCGACGAACAATTCGGCCTCGGCGTCAGAGCCCTGTCGCCTTTTGTCCGGAAGGTCTTAGGCGCATAAATTATGGAGACGCCGCTCTTATCAATAATTCGCAAAGCCGACCGCTAAGGTCCACGTCGTCCCTGACGACGAGACGACGACGACTTCGCCGCCGGCGGCGCGCAAGACGCAGGAGTTAATAACTCGGGCCCAAAGCAATTGATCGTGCGAAAAAATTGACGCCGTCGCTAAATTAGGTGCGGCAGTGCTAAATAATCTAAGGGTATACGTATACATAGGTGGTATAGCGCACGCAGGCCCAATTAGCGTGTCTGTCTCGCCGACAGGCGAAGTCTCGAACGCGGCGCGGCCGACAAGCGAAGTCTCTGCGCTGCGCTCTTCGACATTTTGCGTGTGTACATTTATGTTGCAAGCGGTCGACCGTGGGGCGCTGCTGCTACCATCTGTCAACAACAACGACTACCGCCTCTCAATTCTCTGAAGGACCCGATGCCCCTTCCCTTCCCGCCGCAGACCTGTGTCATCGTATGTTTCCGCAGCTGGTTCTACCCATAGTAGGCACTCCTGAGGGCGGCTCTGTCGCACTCGACACTCCCATTGACTAGTCGCATAGTATGAGGAGGCGGTGTCGTCGTCGACGAGATCGGCTGAGATGTTGAGGGTGCGTTTAGACGAGAAACGAACGACCGGTGACGTACATTGCATACGCGTTGACGACACTTAGTGTGTCGCTGGCCACGCATACGAACTATCACGGTTGGGGGCGCTTCCGAATGCGAATGTCGGCCCTCGAGGAGACAGCGTTCCATCGTGAATGAACGTTGTCCGACCGACTGCCGTGGAGAGGCCAGTTGCGATTCAACTCGCTTAGCTCAAGAGACTCGCACTGACACCGACCGAACTACAAACCGTACGAAAGGAGCGCATTCATTCATTGGGTGCCGGATTTGGACAGTGAAGTACATACCTAGGTATGTACATACAGAACTCGTCATTCCGCACGACGAGCAAAGTCGACAGAACCAAGAGTCCACAAAGTGAACGGTTGACGAGCAGCGGTCGGTCGACTAGGGGGAGCGCGGGAGCTTCGAGGAATTAGCAACAGGCAGACAGAGAAGTCGCCGAGCCCGTGAGAGAAGTGGCCGGGCCGCGGCGAGGAAGGCGGTTTCTTCGAATCTGGGCGACAGCGAAGGAGGAGGCAGCTCTCCCCGGTCGCGGCTTTGAGGAACTTTGCTCTCTGGAGGAGCCGGCGCTGGTGGGGGTGGGCGGCGGTGGTGGTGGTGGCTCGCGCGCGCGATCAATGCGCGCCCATTAAATCGTCCATTGATTGGCGATGATTTTCGAGAGGCGCGAAGGCGACGAAGGCTGAGGCCGACCGCGGAATTCTTATACTCCGCCGACGACGTCAGACGACGGCGGCGGCCTTCTGCGGTTCGGCGCGGTCGGGCCGTCAGTCAGTCGGGCTGTCGGCGCTGGCAGATGGCCGACGGCTGTCGGCAGCCGCCGTCAAAGTCGCCGCATTCGACACTTCGCCAGTCGGTCGGTCTCGGCGCGGTGGCTCGCTCTGTCCCAACATTCGCGCCTCTGTGGAGCCAATTTCTTTGCAAATCGCGTTAGACCGCCGACTGGTCGCCGAGTCCACCACACCCGCGGCCGGCTCGCGGCGGTCGTTTGCGACACTCGCGCGCTGACGGCACTGACGCCTCAGCCTTCTGGCCATAGAAAAACTTCTGCTAGAATTGCCGCTCGAACTTATGCAAAGTTTCAGTCCGGTCCAACGGTACAGGACAGGTCTTGTAAGCAGGCACGACGTTTGATTGAGTAAGTAGCCCTATGGCCTGGCGCCTCTGCCAAATTGCGTGGCCCGCCCGGCTCCAACTTTTTCCACCCCCCCCTCCCCCCGGCCCTTGGCTACGTGCCCGAGCAGGGCCGAGGCCGCCACCGTTGTCCGGTCGACGTTTGCAGTGACGAGAGCAAAGTCCGTCGAGTCGATTCGAGACGAGAACGGCGAAATTGGATTGGAAACGACGTCGATTGACTTTATAGTAACGCGACCCTCTCTGCCGAGCCGCTGATACTAGTATGGGCGTGCTGCAAGCGTGGGGAGAGGACGCGAAGTAAAATCACACCTGTCACAATTGGGAACCTTGCATCGACGGAGGGGGTTGCGTTTCCCTTAGCGCGTCGGCGACATTGCGTCACTCGCCACTACGGACATAAAAGCGACTGAACTGGAACAAAAACTGAACTTGCAGCTGCGTACCCACACACAGAATGCTAGGCTTTCTGAAGGTGACGAACGAGATGTACAACCCAAGGTCGCACTTTAACAAACGCAAGCAGCGTGCCACCTTCAGTCAATAGTGACGTAAAAAATGCTGAGAGTCGGTTGACTGCAACTTTTTTTAGAGAAGGGATAAAGAAACGCGCACTAACCGTTCTCGGTAGCAAGGTCCACTGACCACCAACTCGATGACGACCAGGAGTTCTTTCTCTCTGCAGATCTTTTGTTGCTCTTCGTTCTTCGGTCTTCGCTGTCGCCTCGCTATCGAAAACACAGATACGCGCGTAACCTATTGCGCTGTCCTCGTAGCTATAGGTGCGGCGTCTCCGTCACAACACACATACACGATTCGCAATACACAACGCCTTGCGCGAAAACCAAACGACCAACTGTGTGATGAGAGAGATCATCGACGACTGCTGCTGTGGTGTCACTCAATTTAGGTAGACACACGGCCTCGACCCCACTCAATACACGCTCGCGATCGAGGAGTAGTCAAAAAATCCAAAATTCAAAGCTGATGCCCAACGTCACAAGGAATTGACCGGTCCCTTCCTAAATGAAATCGTCGTAAGCACTATAGCACACCGGGGCTTCGCCGCAGCTCGATATGGAACCGGAGTGCTCTGCGTGTTTCGATGCGACAGCTATACACATTGTATCTTTTTGTACACGTGTTTTTGTCTCGGGTACAATGTGTACTGTGTCTGGGCCCAGACAGGCCCAGTCTGTTTGTGTCTTGGCCGTTTCGCCAATGACGACAGAGTTGCCACTTACATGTCGGCATGCGTGCTGTTGCGTTGCAATGCTGCCATGCCGTGGATTGTTGGCGTGCTACATGGTTACTTTGTGCGACGTTTGGCACTGTAAGTCCAAACTTCGAATAAAATCTATTTGAACACAGTTGCACGATACTGTTGCACAGCTGCAGACATGCAATACATAGCGTAAGTGAAACACGAAGAGGCCGAACAGGGCGTTGTCGGCCAAAGGTCGTCCTTCTTTGGATCATTTCCGTTTTCTTAAAGCGAAAAATTTGTGGACGTTTTTTTTTAACGTAAATGTTGCAGTGTAAAAACGTGATATCTATTGTTCACGTTCTAATAAACAGTAGCAACCAAAGCAAAAAACAACAGAGAACGCAGTCCGACGGGTCACCTTCTTACCACCCCACAAGGACTTCATCGTGACCCATTCTCGTCAGTACATTGCCGTGTCGTACAGTTTATACATCGTAGAGGCAGGCGACTGTTGTACCTGTTGAATACGAGCAGAGCCATTGCGACGACTAGTAGGAGGAGTGTCGCTGCCGTCAGGGCGATCAAAACGATGAGGTAGATCTTGTAGTCTAAAGGCGCACGATGCTCTGCTCTCAGTCTCCCTGTTCACAGTCCACCGGGCGGCCCAACCTGTCGAGTCCGACTTTTTGGCAGGAGGTTCGGCGTCTTTCCCGGCAAAGAACTCCTTGCAGATATCCTCGTTGGGGCCGATGCAGCCGGCAAAAGACATGACGTGCGCGATGTGCGTGTTCTCGTTGACGCCCGTCAAGAGGTGCGCGCCCGGACCAACCGCGTATACCTGGAGCGTCCGGCCATACTGCTCTCAGTATAGTGTACAGTATTGTGTTGTACTAATACGCCACTTTGTTTTGGCGCATTTTGGTGTGTTTTTATTCTGGCGCAGCTTTTTGAATTCAAGCGCGCACTCACCCCAACATCCATTCCACCGTGGCTGCCGACGTACTGCCGCTGTAGGAAATTGATCTGCTTGAAGTCCCACTTTTCTGAAAGCGATGAGAAGCGCCAGTTAATCCAACACCAAAGCGCGTAAAGTGCCGCAAATAAGTGCATACCGTAGTCTTCGTTGGTGAGATCGGGCCGCGTGACGCAGGTGTCGGTTTTCTTGAACATGCCGTCCTTTCCGCTAGTGAAAATAATCGGCGTTATCGGTTTTCCGTCCAGGACTTCCGGCTCTATGTAATGTCCTGAAACGCGCGTACACTTCACTTTGCCCATGTACATTCGAGAAAGTTGAGGCGTATTCCCAACACGGACCGTGGATGGGCACGTTGCGATGCGCGTAGCCGACGAGCGACATGGCGTGTCCGTGGTCGGCAGTGACGACGACGAGCGTCTCGCGCGTGTCGACGAGCTCGAGGGCGCGCTTGATCGCCTGGTCGAACTGGTCCACCTCCTCGAAGCCCGACTTTGCGATGTTGTAGTGGAAGCCGTGGTCGATGCGGCCCCCTGCGCACACTCTCTCCTTCCCCCACTCGCACAAGCGCGGCTCGCAGAGGCAGGCAGGCAGGCAGGCGCACCTTCGACCAGGAGGAAGTAGCCCTTGTCGCCTTGGCTGAGCTTCTCGATCGCCTTCTCCGTCATCTCCGTCAACGTCGGCTGCTTGTCGAGCGCCTTCTCCGCCTCCGCTTGCAGGTAGTACTTGAGGTGGCTGGGCGCGAACAGACCTATCGTGGTGTTGCGCTTGCTCGACGGCGCCTGGATTGCGCCACGGGCGGCCAGCAAGCGTCCGACTTACCCAGCAAATAGTCGTGCTCGTCCACGTTCAGCGTCTTCAGCTCCTGCGCGTCCCAGAGGTAGTGGCGCTTTCCCTCCAGCTTCTTCCACTCTTCCACCAAATTTCGTTTGTCCTTCCGAAGGCCTTTCTTGTCAGGATACTGCGGGTCCGTCACTGTGGGCGGAGTCATGTAGTTGCGCCCTCCAGCGAAAACGACCTTCACGTGTAAGAACGCGTTGAAGGTTGCTTGCTTGAAGATTATAAAGTAAGACTATAATTAAGCTAGAGTGCGTCGTACCCTGAGCTGCTTGCCGACGTCGCCGTCGACGAACTGCGTCGCGATGTCGACGCAGCCGTCCTTTTTGGCCTTTGGAGGCAGCTGATGCGGCAACTCCCAGTAGCGAAACGGCGTGTGCGCGTAGAGGACGGAGGGCGTGGCGTGCGTGAGGCGCGTCGTCGTCACCAGGCCCGCCCACTTGCCTGCAGAGACAGAGGCCCTCTGTGCTCTGTGTAGCGTGCTGTTACGTTTGCGACGTCGCGGCACTCCTACCGACCGCTCTCGACGGCCCACTGCGCCACCGTCTTGACGGGATGCCGACCGGCGGCGGCGCAGTCAAACTCGGCCACCTCGGGTCCCACTCCGACCGTGTGGTACTGCGCCTTGGTGCCGCCCAGGTAGGCGGTGGCGCTGCACGAGGAGTCGGTCGTGTGTCGGTCGACCGCGTAGGTCTTGGCCTGGCCCGAGAAGGGCAGTCGCTCGAAGTGCAGCGACTCCTGGTTGTTGGCCTTCTTGCGCTTCTGCCCGGAGTAGATGCGACCACCGGTCACCGCGGTGGGGCCCATGCCGTCGCCCAGGAAGAGAATGACATTCTTGGCCGGATTCCGGAGTGCCGCCGACAGCTCGGGAATGCTGTCGAGCTTCGCGCGCAGGTGCTCCCGACCCGCCGAGTACCAGAACTCCTTCTTGCCTGTTGTTTTAAACGACAACTCTGTTGTAGTTGGACGACATTATCTCGTTCGGTTGTTATTGACCTTAGGTCGGTGTCTTTTACAACGAATGTGCTCTTACGGGCCTCGCGAGCAGTGGCGGATCCAGAAATTTTTTCCGATGGGGAGGAATTTTACAGAAGGGTGGACCCTGTTAAACTGTTTCGATGTTGGATCAAATTCGGCGGTGGTTTGGTTATATAATCGGTCCATTTTTGAGGATTAAATTGAGAACAAAAACAAACAAAAAACCAAACAAAAAAAAACAGCCAATAAACAAAAACAAAAAACAAAAACAAAAACGCAGGTAAAAAGTTTGCTATTTTCAACCACCTACGAGCAATTTTATGCGGAAAATGGGTCCAGTCCCCTCCCTCCCTCCGGCTATTCCGCCACTGGCTACGACTGAGTACATTCTGCGTTGTGTGCATAGCTATACGTCGCTGCAGGCGTGGCGTGGACGCCAAACACGGCAACCACGGGAAGAGTACTCGGCAAACTAATAAAATCGTAGAGATATGCAAAGTTGCTTTATCTTTGCTTCTTGCTACGCTGCACGAGCTTACGCCACGTATGTATAGTTGACCGGTGCATCAGCCGAGCACTGGTGGGGGGCGTGGACGATAACCATGCGCAAGCAACCCCCCCCCCCCTCTCACGAGTACTCACCACAGGCTGCCCCAACAATTTTTCGGTGTCATATAAAGAAAGACAGGTTCCAGGGTATTCTTTCGAATTCTTAAACAAAGCAAGGCAAACCTACGGAAGCGCCAAACTGCATACCGCGAAACGACTTTCTAAAACATTGACAATGCCCACTATTTATAGACTTTAAGCGTCATCAGCTGTCAGCACAGCAGCATCAGCACAGCTGTGCTGATTTTGAATAATATCCTCTAGCTGTTCCTTGCACCGACCGTTCATCACAATGTAGACGGTTGCGGCGGTCCATACTGTAAAGTGTGCACCCTATGAGGAATGTAGCCTAGATTTATAATCCAGTGTAAACAACTGCACCCGGTACAATGAGCATACCATGCACGAACCTTGTTCTGCCGGAAAGGCAGGCTCGTCCGCGCTCGCCAAGTCGAGCTGCAACTGCGACCCCAGTGCAAGCGTGAGCAGCGCTCGTTGCAGAGACATTTTTTGAACGACACTCGCCGCCACTGGCTGGAGCTTCTTAAGACGAAATGCGTTCCCTGGAGCGCTGCCCTGGGTTGTCGTTGTGTGGTGGCGGCGGCGGCGGCATGATAAAGAAAATGCCTAGCTGCTTGCTGGCGGGAGGGGGGTGGGGCGCAGGGGAGTGACCTTTTGCGTCGTGTGCGGGCAGGTGGGGGCCTTATCTGCGACTGCCCCCGTCGCGGCTGCGTGATGCGGCGCGCGCAATTGTTGCGAAAGCCAGCGGCGGGTCAGAAGCGGACGTCATCCGACGCGCCACGGCCGGCCACCAGTGAAACAGACAAGAGAAGGGCGCTGAGATCCATCCGTTTGCTGCTCGCTAGCTGCCTCGTAGTCGCCTCGTCCGCCTATTGCTCTGCGTCGCAACGAATTCGTTCTTTGCGATGCGTTTTCGTTGGCATTGGGAGTTTTCAGTTCTTTTATTTCTGGAGCGTGCATCGCGTGACGGTGCAACGGTCGCGAGAGGGCGAAGTCGGTCGACGTTGGCGACGCTCACTTCCGTCCTGAGCGCAGTCTAGGAGTGGATTGGACCGAGATTAGTGGTCTGAGAGGCTAGACGAGACGCAATTTTGCTGGGTTTCACCTGTAGACGTTGAGAACGACGGCAAGAAGTACGAGCAGCAAAATGACGACGAGTAGCACGAGAATGGCGATCAAGTAGGGCAAGTAGTCGACTGAAATTAAAAAAAAATCGGATAAGTAGAGGACCGTCGTAAGCACGATTGCGACTACGACTAAACCTATAGTAGGTAGACACAACCGCATGTAAATGTTTTAGCACGCTGCCGTATGACGCTGTGCCCATCCATAGTACGTATCTTACGACTGCGACGTGCACGTTTTTACGATTACAAAATTTATGATAGGTGGTGCGAAAGGAAAATGCAGGGTTGGTGTGCCACCGTCTGTTTGCCAGAGCTTTAGCAGCAGCCCGTGCTGCACCATTAAATTCCGACAGAATTTGCACCCGACGGCGGGCTTGGTATCACCTGCTGTTTGTCGGTCTCGGTCTTTTTGAGGCGAGCTTTTTGTCCTTTGGATTCGTTGCTGGCACAGCTCCTTCTGCGGCCCAATGCAGCCGACGTACGCCATCGTGTGCGCGATGAGCGTGTTGTCGATCAGACCCGTAAACAGATGCGCACCCGGCCCTTTCGCATAGATCTGCCGTGGAAGAAACACGTTCCAAACGACCGGTGTTGCCTTGCCCTCAAAAGGAAACGTACCGCGACGTCGGAGCCGTCGTGTCCGTCGTACTCGCGATTGACGAAGGCGATTTGCGTGAAGTTCCACGCGTCTGAAATTCCACTCGCTGTGCGTGCGTCGTCAGCAGAAGTGTTAGAAGCGTAGTAACATACACGTACGAACCGTAATCTGTGCCGTTTAAGTTCGGCCTGCTGACGCAGTCGTCGGCGTCGCGGAATATGCCGGTGGGTCCGCCGCTGAACATGAGGCAGGTGAGCGGCTTGCCATCCTCCACCTCCTCTTCCATGAAGTAGCCTGTAGTCAATGTCGTCGTCAGCACTGCGCAATGTCGTGCGAGGTGTGTGCCGGCCGACGGAGCGCCGAACCATGGATGGGCACGCTCCTATCGGGGTATCCGGTGATGGAGACCGCGTGACCGTGGTCGGCCGTGACCACGATCAGCGTCTCGGAGGGGTCGGTGAGACGCAGGGCTCGCTCGATCGCCTTGTCGAACTGGTCGATCTCCTCCAGCGCCACCTTGCCCAGGTTCTCGTGGAGAGCAGGGTCAATGCGCCCGCCTGAGCGAACTCTCCTGACTGGTGGATTCGCATCCGACCGTCGACAAACAAACCCTCCACGAGCAGGAAGAAGCCATCGTCGTTCTGATTCAACTTCTTTATCGCAATCTCGGTCATTTTCTCGAGTGTGGGTCTCATGTGGTCGGTCTTCTTGACGACAGATTCCAAGTAATACTGGAAGTGCTTGTAGTCGAACAGGCCTGAAAGTGTGTCGTTGAGTGTAGTCCTTCGCCAATTTGCAGCAGCGCGTTGCTCCATACCGAGAAGATTGTCGTGCTTATTCAAGTCGAGATTCTCCAGATCGTCCGAGTTCCAGAGGTAGCGCCTCTTGCCGCCAAGATGCAACCAGTCGTTGATGAGATCGCGGCCGTCGTCCCGACCACCCTTCAGGGCCGGGTATTGCGGGTCCGTCTGGTTGTTCGCCATGAAGTAGCGCCGACCGCCGCCGAAGGCGACCTCAAAGCCTAAGCCTAAGCCTAAGCCTAAGCCAAAGCCAGCGAAAAACGTGCTTGTGACACTCGCTCGAAACGGCAGTGAGCAATTCCGGGTCGTTAAGGGAGCCAGCCAGTCCTTCAGGGTCGGCTGACTGGGTCTCATCTGTCACTAGCAGCGGTCCATGATGTGTGACCAGAGAGAGGCCCCGTGGTCGTAGAAGCGGCTGACACACAACACAAGCAAACAAACGACACTCGCTCGACAAGAGTAAGAGGGGCACGCACCTTGAGGTGTGGTCCGACGTCTCCGTCGACAAGCTGGCTCGCGATGTCGCGACAGCCGAGGCGCTGTCCCTCCTCGCTGACCTCCTGTGGCAGCTCCCAGTAGCGGTAGGGAGCGTGCGCGTACAGCACCGCCGGCGTCGCGTGCGTCAGCCGCGTGTTCGTCACCAGGCCCGCCCATTTGCCTGTCACGTACACGTACGTCGTGTACAACGCTTCTGCACGATCTTCTGCTCACGGTTGCGATTGCAAATACAAGGAGACGTGCATTTTCCAAGGATTTTGGTCAATTTTTTTGGCAAAACAATTGAGAAATTTGAATTTTGCAGGATCCAGTACCTTCGTCGATGGCCCACTTGGCGATGGAGTGGACTGGGTGCTGGAGCGCGTCGTCGCACCGCTTGAGGCCGACCTCGGGTCCCACGCCGACGGTCTCGAAGCGGCCCTTGACGCCGCAGAGGAAGGCGGTGGCCGAGCAGGCGGAGTCGGTCGTGTGCTTGTCCGCCGCGTACGTCTGCACGTGGCCGCTGACGGGGAAGCGCTCGAACGAGAGCGGCTCCTGCTCGTGCGCCTTGCGGTCGCGGTACTTCTGGCCCGAGTAGATCCGGCCCGCCGTCACCGCGGTCACGCCCATGCCGTCGCCGATAAAGAGGATCACGTTCTTGGCCGGCTTCCGCAGAGCCAGCTCCGGGAACTTGTCGAGATTCGCCAGCAGGTCGCGACGACCCGCCTCCAGCCAGTGCTGAGTTTGGCCTGGAACGAGCTCCGGCAGCTCTCCGCGTTCTAACAGCAACTGTTGGTGTTGGTGTTGGATTTTGGGCACCGCTAGGAGGCCCCGTCAACGGCCCATGTAGCACACCCATCTCCATGACACGTTCCCGTCTAGAACCGCGCAATTAGCCAAAGATATTCGGAAGATCGCCATCTGTAATCTAGGTCAGCGTCAGCACGAGAAAATCCATTGAGAGGGAAGTCCTCAATCTAGTCTAGTGGATCCATAACAACAACTGTTGCTGAACAAGCACGAACCTTGCTCTGCGGGAAGCCCGTTCCATCCACCGGCGTTAGCGTCAGCAGCCAGCAGCAGCAGCAGGACGGCGACCTTGGACCACAGCTTCATTCTATCGCCTAGACAGAAGCTGCTGCTAGCAGAGGCCGAGCGTGTTCATCATTGCACGAAACGGCTGACAGCATGCGATTCGACACTTGGGTGCAAAAGTTTGCTGGCATTCTTCCATTCCAGATCAAAGTTACGGGGCAGACGGGCTGACCAGAGACGTAAATTAGGTATTATTGCTTCCGTGCTTACGTCTATCTAGAGAATAATATACACGGCGAGATGTACACCGTGCACAAGTCTCCGATAGATGCATGCAGCAGATGTTTGCGCAACACATACATGTACGTATGTACAACAATATTCACTTGTGTGTACAACACACAATCGAGCCTAAGCTGTCTAAGCCACATATGCGCAGCGGCAGGGGGCGGGCGACTCAGCGTCTATGAAGTGTGCAAGTTGTTGTTGACATTTCCCTAGCATGCCGGCGGGTGGCGGGCGCGCAGCTGTGGCGGAAACTCAACTGGGCGGACGACACGCTTGAACAGGGCAAGCTATCTGGCCAATCTCAACAACAGCAACAACACAGGCCCACTCACTCCCCTGCCTTGAATCGACCCAGCTATCCGGCCACCCAGCCGAAACAGACTCTAGCATTAGCATCGCGTATTGCGTGTGCGTCACCCACTGGTACTGACAGGCAGGCCACTACTGAAAACTGCAGGGAACATGGGGGTGGTGGAGGTGTGGATAACATAGAAACGGAAAATGATTACGGTCTAGTCGTCGCTGTGGCCCTTAAAGTGCACCACGCTGTGGCCAGTAACGACTTTGCGGCCCGCCAAAGGGCAACGATGAATCGGCACGCCAGGGCGCTACGAGTTGCGTGCCCGACACCAGTCATGTGTACGCGCCGACGCAACTGTTGTCGCTTGTCTTAACTGGGTTAGCCGCACGCACGCACCTGCTTTATGCGTTCTTTATTCCCACCACAAAGACGTGCCGCACCAAGAGTGCGGAGCCCCAACCAGCGAGTCGTCGGGACGGTAGGTGGTTTAATCACACCACCTTTTGGGCGCAAATCTTTTGGCTAAAGCCCAGGACATGCCTTTTTGGAAAGGAACTTTTCTTAGTGTTAAGAAGTAGAACTTTTAAATAATAAAGAAAGAACGTCAAAAACGTTCAGAGCTAAAATTACTATGGTTTTAGTGCGACCCTAGAAACCTACTTTGTAGCAGCCTGGATGAGCTAAATATCCCATAACTAGCACTATTCGAGATGTTCTTGAGTCTGTCAAATCAAGTCTCGATAGCCATAGTCCGACTCATAAAAAAAACCCAGTAGTAAAAAGTTGAAGCGGACTTAAAGGCTTTTCATGCTTTACTTTACTGTTATTGACACTCTACTAGTACTAGGCTCAATATCTTTTGCAAAATTGATTTGACGTTCAAAACGGTCTTGAGAACATTTAACAATATCAAAAATAAAAAAAATCACCAAAGCCTGCGTGTTGTACCCAGTGTGCCCATTTACACTGGACTGGAAGTGAGTGAAAGACTACCTGGAACCCATGTTCGAAATTGAGTGAACGTCACACCGCTAGACGTTCAATTGCCTTTGAAAAGCTGTCAGAGACAATGTCTGCAGCATGCTGGCGACATCGCCTTGTAGTTAGCCTAGACGCGTTCAAAGCGAGAAGGGGAAACTGTCGGCGGAGCGCGAGGCGATCACAAGACAATTTGGGAATTCGAAAGGAGGACGCGAGCGGGCACAATGCCGTCAGGAGGGCGGCGGCTTTTGGCAAGCGCGCTGGAGCGCCACATCGCAGCGAGCGAGCGATTGAGCTATCGAGCGAGCGCCAACAACCACTGCTGAGCGGGGCAAACGAGTACGGATGATCGCCAATTAACTAGGTAGACACCGGACCAAGGGGAATGATGCGTCACCAAGAGGAGGGGAGCGGAGCGGCCTTGCGAGAAGCAAACGCGTGACCACGGCACGGGAACAAGATCCACAAACCAGACGACCGGTGAAATGACGACTAAAGCTGCGACGATATCGATCGATTCCGAGTTTGATCTTCCTAATCACTTAGGAGGAGAGGGCGGGGGGCGGGTAGTAGGAATGCGCTTCACTGGCTGGCGTGGATGGCGATGGCGCTGAAGCCCAGGTTGTTGGGGATGTCCTTGGCGAAGTGCTGCATGCAGACGGCGGACGCGTCGGCCAGCCACTTGTCGGCCGTGGTCGCGCCCCGGTCGCGAGGGAAGGGCGCGCCCGAGTCTGCATCATCAGCAGGGTGTCAGGGCGCACTCCAAGGACGAGAGAGCAGCGGTAACGCACCGATCTCGACGAGCCGACCGTTCTTGTGGACGAAACAGATGAAGTGGTGCTCCACCGTGTCCGGGTCCGTCTCCCCAGAGACCGCGCACTCCTGCAGACATCCGTGTGTGTGTGTGTGTGTGTGTGCGCGCGTGTGGATGTGCTTGCGTGCGCGCGCCATCATAGGTGCCTATGAAAATTGGGCCAGTTCCCGAGTGTAATGCGAGTATTTTGGGATGGCAGTGGTACCGAATTTCCGGGATGATTTGTGGCGTCAAACCTTCACTTAAGTGTGTACGCTTTCGACTTACAACTTACTTGAAACGCCCACAATGTGATCCGAAAACACTCCAGCGTACTTTTGCGATATAACACGGCGAAATTATTTCGTCATTTTTGCAAGAAAAATGGCTTGGGGTTCCGGAAAATGAAGACCAGAGCAGGGCATGATCCCGTCGAGTCCGCCAGCTGAGAAGAGGGTGGGTGGCCAAAGTAGCCCCTCTCAATTGGCAAGGTTGACATGTGCGCGTGCGTGCGTCACGAATTAGTCGCCTTGTGCGCCTCTGCGAGCTTCTGGTCCGCGGCTAGAGCGGCGCTGCGCTCGTCAGGCGACAGCTTCTTCGCTTTGTCCAGAAAGGTCTTGAACGCGCCTTCGCCTGAAGCGTTTTTTTGTCTTGCTAAAGTGCCGCCCGTGCGTGCGTGCTATGCTATTATGCGCACCCAGGTCGACGACGTCCGCCTTGTTGGCGAGCGCGTGGAAGAGGGCGAAGGCGCCGCACGCGTTGCCGATCTTCTGCTTCATGAAGAAGACGTCCTCCAGGCCGGCGGCGCCGCTCAGCTTCTCGTACTCGGCCTTGAGTTTCGCCTCGAACTAAAGAACGGTCGGCGGTCGGCAGCAGGCAATGACGACAGGGGCGTACGCTCTCGAAGCCGGGAAAGCAGAAGAGCAGCGCGTGCACGGGCCGCGGCACGACGGCCAGCGAGTCGGCGTCGAAGCCCAGCACGTCCGACGCCGCGACGCCCTTCACGCCCATCGCCGACATGAACTGCAAATGTCGATGTGGAGCCCACGGAAATGTGTGTGAGGGGGGGGGGGGGGGTAAACCGACACACGTACGCATGCACGTGCACGCACACTATAAACACCTAATGTCAAACAAACTTTGGTGATGGGCTCCGGGCTCGACTCCAGCGCCATCCATTTGGGTGTGGCGGCAGCCATTTTTCTCAAGTTTCTGTCGCTTGCGAAGGCCGACTTCGTACAGGATGTGTGTGACTGACGACCCGTGTGCTGTTGTTGCTGAAATAGCCGTATGCACGAGCCCTACCCGCAGAGGCGAAGCGATTTCGCGACAAATTTCGGGAAACCTAAGCTCAGTGAACCAGTGAACCAGTGAACCAGTGAACCGAGAGAAACACACCATAATATTTTAAATGCGTTGACTCTCGTTGCTCAACCGTTAAATACTAACAAATACTAACGTCACACGCCACAATTTTACAATAGGTTAATCTAAGTAATCCTATAGTTGTATTTTATTTTATTTCTTAGGCTTACGCTTGAGCTTAAGCTTAGGCTTTTGCGTGTGCGAGCGCGCGCATGTCCACATGCCTGCACACCTAACATGCACGCGCGCATGGGCGTGCACGCACGTGCTCTCTGCAGGCACGCACGCACCCTCGCACGCACGCACGCACGCGCGGCACGCACACAAGCACATGCACGCACGCGCGCAGGCACGCACCGCACAGATACACAAGGACACCCACGTCCGCACGCTCACACGCGCGCACGCTCGCACAAACGCACAAGCGCGCACGCACGGCACGCGTTCAGGCGCGCACGCAGGCGCGCGGGCACGCAGGCATGTGGACATGTGCGCGCTTGCACAAGCCTGAAGCCTAAGCAAAAGCCTAAGCCTAAGGCAATTCTCAAGCACGCACGTGCACGCGCACAGGCACGCGCACACGGGCACGCTCGCACGAACCCGAACCTAAATCCTGAGTCTAAGCCTATTAGCCTAAGCCTATTATGTGTGATCGCGTTGTTAGTATTTTACAGTTAAGCACTGAGCGTCAACGCATTTAAAATATTATGGTGTGTTTCTCTCGGTTCACTGGTTCACTGGTTCACTGGTTCACTGAGCTTAGGTTTCCCCAAATTTCGCAAGTCGATGTCGCTGACAATGAAAATGGCGTAAACTAAAACACACGACCAACACGACCACCACGACCAAAACTTTAGGCTTAGGTTTAGGCTTTTGCTTAGGCTTAGGCGTAGGTTTCTGCTTAGGCTTAGGCTTTTGCTTAGGCTTAGGCTTATTCTTAGGCTTAGGTTTCAGCTTAGGCTTGTGTTGGTCGTGTTGGTCGTGTTGGTCGGGTGTTTTATTTAACGCCATGAAAATTGAAAATTGAATTTGGCAGGGACACAGGAGTGGGCTTGCGCGCACCGCAATAACAAACAACCGCAAACGACCTGTGTTGCCAATGTCAAACTGTTGTACACTATTCGCTGGTACAACAAGCACTGAGTATTCCTCGCTAGAGGCGAAGCAGCGGCGTTTTGCCGGAGCAGTTAGTCGATACTGATTGCTGCCGCAGTGGCTAAACAGACCCTTTCCCAGGCTGGCAGAACCTAGTTGAATGCGTCTCATTTCGACGACACGAAACAATACTCCGCTGCTACCATGGAAACGCAATTCACCCAATACTACTCGTTCAGTACGATTCATATCTTCCCAAGGCGCTTGTATGAGGTCGAAGTTTGGGCAAGTTTGTCGGCGCCATATAAACAGTGTAACTACAAGTGTATTTTGGCATAGCTGAATACGTAAACATTGATACGGTATGTACTTTCCACGTATCGGGTGTAAGCTATCTACGGTAGCTATAGTTCTATCGATCGAGCGCGGTATTCGCCAATCGATATTGCCCCGGTAATATAGACTGTATGTCTGCGGATGAATCGTTACGCTAATAGACCTCTCGTGTGAGGCCAAAACTGTGTGCACGATGCGATGTCGACGATGCGATGCGACGGATAGGATATCCAATCACGATATCAAACGACCGTTCATCTGCCCCCGGCCGCGTCATCGGTCCGGCGATGCGGGACGGGTACATGCGTCTCCAAGCTACCGTATAGCAACCGCGTGCGCCACATAGGGAGCCCCCCTGCACTCGACACACCAGTTGCGCAGTTAACGTGGCCCTAGGACTGTTCTGTTGAGCTTGTGACTTCGACTTGCTTTGCACTGAAAACATGAAACTTCCGCTACTGTGGCTGCTTTTATGGGCGGCCGCTGTCACGGACGTGACGTTTGCGCGTAAGAGGGTCGACTAAAACACTCTGTGGGCAATTTACACTGTAGACAGTCCCAATGAACCGTAGGTGTTGTTGATCTCTGAATGACGTACTGTAGGTCGGAATTTTCAGTTGAACTGGAATGGAGTCAGCGCGAGGAGAACATGGGTTGCAGCGTCACCAACCCAGCGGACAGCGTAAGAGGAGGAAGCACAACCGTTTTTGCGTGTTTTTCCTTTGCGATGTAATGCAGCAATTTGTAAATGCATCGTGCAACTGCTTTTTACCCTTTTAAAGGATTTGTCGTACGAAGACTGCCAGCGTGCATGCGAACAACAGTACCACAACGTATGCGCCTTTTCTGAGTAATTTTTAACAAGTTGATAGGTACCTGAAAAGAAAGATTTGTAGGCCTTATGCCGAGCCATTAGCTACCACGCCATCAGCCGCACGTGCTACTTTATCGACGCGGGCCAGACGCCTTTCGTCAGTGCTGACTACACCTATTCCAAGAGTGAGTGACGTGTGTTATACACGAACGATATAAATACCACTACCTACCACGTTATTTTTGCTCATAAAAGGCACATGGCGCAACATATACCCTTACCGCCCTTACATCTTCAATCCGATTATATCAAGATCTTTCATCCGAGATTCAAGATTATCTTCAATCCGTGATACCTTCAATCTTGCCGTACCCGGGTGCACTATTTAAGGGGGATGGGGGAGGGCCATAATAAAGGATTTATGGTACCTACATGTTGTTCTCTAGTCAAGCCAAGACACAGTTACGGCGAACACAGTGTGGGGCGCGTCAGCGGGCACAATCTTGACGTTCCTTTTCCCGCCACTGAGCGACAGTGCAGACGACGTTGCGAGCTGAATTACGAGGTACATACGCGCGCACGCACGCACGCACGCACGCACGCACGCACGCACGCACGCACGCACGCACGCACGCACGCACGCACGCACGCACGCACGCACGCACGCACGCACGCAACATACGGTATGCCGCCTCTTGTTAGTGGGGTGTCGTGCGTGCAGTATCACCAGGAATCAGGGTGTACGCGTCAGCATACAACCCTAATCAGGGTGTACGCGTCAGCGTACAACCCTAATATGTGACCACTTCTCAATGCGGGTTTTTGAATTTTCTATCGCCTATAACTTTTGATTGCCTGAACGGATTTTGGCGCGTTATGGCGCAAATGAAACGCCTTCATCTGGGGCATCGAATGCGCCATAACGCGTTTCCTTGCTTTACTGTAATGGGTCAATAGTTCCAAAAATGTTCCAATTTTGCGGCTTTTTTTCATGTTCTCCGCCAGGTTTTTGGAGCGCCGCTCGAGAACGCCAGGGCCTATCGCGATGAAACTTGGTATGTGTAGCCGGCTAGTGATGGCAATGTTGCCTGCCAAAGGATTTGTGTGCATTGCGTTCCTCGAGAAATTGTCTCGAGATCTTGTCTGATTGCGTGCATCTCGAGAAATTGTCGATTTTATCCGATTATCGATTGATTTTCTTGGAAATGGGCCACGAATTTTGTGCCCTATAGGCGCTTTAACGGTACATCGCAGCGCTTCGCTGTAAAGGAGAAAGTTGGTCGCCATGACATGACTTGTGTTACTTTCAACAATTGGACCAAATTGGACGCACCAAAATACCTCCCCCCATTATATCGATAACGAAAATCGGCGATATTTCGGTGTGGTTAGGTCGGATGGCCTAAACATCAATAATAAAGTTGATCGCCCTTCGGTGTAGAACATTTCATTCCTTGAAGTCAACACGATCCGACGCACCAAAATATTTTCACTTCCGTGATAATCGATAAATATCGATATGGGTAGGTCGGATCACTTTGGCCAAAACACAAAAATTGACCGCCTGCACGTTCAGATCATTTTGATTCTTTACACCGCTATGCTCCGACGAACCAATTTGGCACTACAGATGTGCACGCACGCACGCACACCAACAAATGGGCTGCTTCGCAAGAAACATGATGTGGGTAGGTCCGATCACTTTGGCAAAAACACAAAAGTTGACCGCCTAGTCATGGTGATCATTTCCATACTTCACATCACTATGCTCTGGCGCAGCAATATAGCACAACTGCATGTGCATGCACGCATGTATGTCTGCTAGGCTGTTGGTGTACTTTGCTCTACTTCAATTTTGCCTTGTTCTATTCAGTCACAGGTACATTGTGTGTGAGCCTACGTCAGTGAACGTGTGCGTGCGTGCGTGCGTGCGTGCGTGCATGCGTGCGTGCGTGCGTGCGTGCGTGCATGCATGCTTGCGTGCGTTGAACTACAGAAACCCCCTCATTTTTCGAAAAAACACTGTATTAAGGAAAAATTTGCAGGGGGCTGCAAAAAAAGGAGAATATGTGACACTCTATTGTTGAAGTCCAGTTTGAAAAGAAGTGGTATTAAGGCATACTAGCCGCTTCAACTCAGCACTCCTGCTTGCAAAGTGCTCCAAAGTGGTTCAGTATCTATATTTTTATGTCCTCAGTAGTGTCTCATTATCAAAATACAATGTGTCATAAAATCATGCTGCGAATGCTCAGTTGAACAGCAACAATGACAAATATGTAAAGTGCTGCAGCAAAAGCCAAAGGAAGTCAACCAATGCAACCAATGCACTTCTGCAATACAGGAAAACGTTTTACAGTAGCTTGTTTGTTGTAACGCTTTATTCTTGCGTCCAGTCATTACATTCGATAGCAAAAATTTGACACTATACCATCTTGGGCAGACACCATAAATTCCATATTTTGTGGCGGCGGGCTAATTGTTTTAATCAGCCCTTCAGAGCCAGCTAATAATAATTGGGTTTTTTGTAATCTGCATGGTTGCTCACATATGTTCATGCATCGTGATCTGCAGGCGCAGTGCTGCAGCTTCCCGATCGGCTTGTGCACGCGCCGCCGACTGCTCGGTAGTCTGCTATAAATAGGTAATTGCACCGCAAAACATTTGAGCGCCATTGAGAAACTAAATAATACATTTCTTCTGAAGCTCCTTGACCGCTCTGTAGTGTGAACGAGTGAATTTGTGAACGGCCTCTCTTCCTCTTGGAGCGACTTGCCAAAGCGGCGCTCTCATCCTGCCTGTTTGTGCAAGGCCTTTGGATCTGCTCTAAGCTAGGATCGCTGTCCGACGCTTCCAATTCCCTTCCGGCACGCCGTGGGCGGACGTTTTTCGGCAGGCTTGGGCTTGAGTCTTCCTTACGTCGTTTTTTTTTGGCAAAACACAATTGTTGCGTCCGCATCCGCTGCATCCGAAACCTAAGCGAAGCCAAAGCCAATGCCAAAGCCAAAGCCAAAGCCTAAACATGGACTGGACTAAAGCAAAGTCTGGACTAAGCCTAAAATTAAGAAAGGGTTCATCGGACGCAGCGAACGCGGACGCATCAATTGTTTTCAGCCGTTTTCAACACCAAAAAAAAACTAAAACAACGCACCACTAAAACGCTAACACTAAAGAATGATCACGCCCCATCCTCAGGCTTAGGCATAGGCCCAGGCTTATACGCTTCGGCTTACGCTTAGGCATACACGCGTGTGCGTGCGTGCGCGCGCGAGTCCGTGCGTGCATGCGTTTGTGCATGTGCGTGCGTGCGTGCGCGAGTCCGTCTGTGCGTGCGTGCGCGAGTCCGTGCGTGCGTTCGTGCGTGCGTGCGTGCGTGCGTGCGCGAGTCCGTGCGTGCGTGCATGCGTGCGTACGTGCGTGCGTGCGTGCGTGCGTGCGTGCGTGCGTGCGTGCGTGCGTGCGTGCGTGCGTGCGCGCGCGCGCGTGCGTGCATGCGTGCGCGTTCGCATACGTATGTTCGGCTTTTTTACCCTCAACTTGCAACATGAACCAAATTCTGTCTGCGCATGCATGCGCAAGTCCGTGCGTGCGTGCGTGCGTGTGTGCATGCATGCGTGCGCGAGTCCTGCGTGCGTGCGCGAGTCCGTCCGTGCGTGCGTGCGTGCGTGCGTGCGTGCGTGCGTGCGTGCGTGCGTGCGTGCGTGCGCGAGTCCGTGCGTGTGTGCGCGAGTGCGTGCGTGCGTGCGTGCGTGCGTGCGTGCGTGCGTGAGTGAGTGAGTGCGTGCGTGCGTGCGTGCGTGCGTGCGTGCGTGCGTGCGTGCGTGCGTGCGTGCGTGTGTGCGTGCGTGCGTGCGTGCTTGCGTGCGTGCGCGAGTCAGTGCGTGCGTGCGTGCGTGCTTGCGTGCGTGCGTGCGCGAGTCCATGCATGCGTGCGTGCGTTCGTGCGTGCGTGCGTGCGTGCATGCGTGCGCGTTCGCATAGGTATGTTTGGGCTTTTTTACCCTCAACTTCAACCATATTCTGTGCGTGCGTGCGCGAGTCTGTGCGTGCGTGCGTGTGTGCGCGCGTGCGTGTGTGCGTGTGTGCCAATGCGTGCGTGCGTGCGCGCGTGCGTGCGTGCGTGCATGTGTGTGTAATACAAGTTTTTATAGCGTTAATGCCTGCAAAACAAAGTAAAAAATAATAAAAAGTTCGAAGTTTTTATAGCATTAACACGTGCAAAACAAAAAATTATAAACAAAAAAGTTACAAGTACTTTTATGGCAGAGGTTTGATCACAGGACCTCCAGAAAAGTAACGTACACCATAACCACTGCACCATTGATCTGTACGGCACTGCTTTCTAAACACTTCTGATAAGTCAGAAGCACGCAAAAAATGTGCTGTATTATCATATAATTTATTTATATTTGCATAACGCATGGATTACGATAGTTTCAGTAGTGCCACTCTTATTTTGATGGTACAATGTGCCAAGCAAGCTTCATACAAAATTTCAGCTCAATCCATCCAGCAGAACTCGCTGTGCGGCATTGCAGACAGAACCCACAAACAGTCATACTACTGTAGAAAAGGATAATGCTATATCTCGTGATTACGGTAGCGCGTTAGAAAACGGATGTGATATTCGTGATCACCACGGTCGATTACATATATCCCAAGCAGATTTGACACTGAATTCTCAAATTCGATCAAACGCAATTTGCATATTCAATGCGTTGTATCTCGCGATTACGGTATCGCACTGAAAAACGGATGTGATATTCGTGATCAGCACGGTCGATTACATATGTCCCAAGCAGAATTGACACTGAATTCTCAAATTCAATCAAACACGTATGCAAAATTTGAACCCGAACCAATGAATGAATGTATAAAATCCGAACCAAGCACAGCAACAAGTCACATATTCAGCGATTTTTGTGCGAGCCATCTCCTCAGCCAAGCCAAAACGCCGCAAACGTCCGTCAACTCATATCTCAGACGTTGTCATTGCCCATTTCCATGGACCTGACACAGCTAAAGTTCCTGCAGAATCAATTGGTCCCCGGCTAAAATTTTTGCAATGTTGGTTGTTGATGATGTACAGTTGGTGATGTCGATGTGTAGGTGAGAAGCACATATACGTACTACAATCCTCCTCCATTCCCTTCCGGCATTCCACCCAATGATGAACTGTTCGTATAACATTTGTGTAGTGCCCTAATGCTTGCATGAGTGCTGCGTGCGTGCGTGCGTGCGTGCGTGCGTGCGTGCGTGCGTGCGTGCGTGTGTGTGTCCGTGCACGCGTACGTGCGTGCGTGTGTGCATGCGTGCGTGCGTGCGTATGGAAGTGCGTGCGTGCATGCGTACGTGCGTGTGCATGGGGTTCCATGGGGCATGTGCTAATTTCTCACATTCAATCCATGTAAATGTCAGTCAGTTCCAGTTGCCGCAATTTTCGCTGCACATTTCCTTCCATTGCAAGCGAACACAAAATCGCCGAATACCGTAAACCCTATAATTAGCCCCCCCTATAATTAGCCCCCCCCCTATAATTATACACCCTCCCAAGACCACTTTGAGTTAATAAGCCCCCCCCCTATAATTACGCCCCCTCCCTAAAACCACAAGAAGCAAAAAACACAACCCCCCAAAAAAAAAACCCCCAAAAATGAACCATCGTCTAAAAGGCACATGTTTCCATGTCTGGGTGTATGTATGGTCGTGTATGTGTATGTATGTACACGTATGTGCATGTGAGACTGTGTGAGAGTGTGTTAGAGTGTACCAACGTGTGTGCACAGCGCCATTTTCCCTTAAAAATCGCCTCCACGCGCCTTTTTGCCCACACATCTTCACACTCATCGACACTTCCAGTTTATAAGCCCCCCCCCCTATAATTAGCCCCCCCCTATAATTATACACCCTCCTAGAGCTCGAACGAAAAAATTAGCCCCCGGGGGGCTAATTATAGGGTTTACGGTATGTGACTTGTTGCTGTGCTTGGTTCGGATTTTATACATGGTTTGTTCAAAGTGGAGTCGATCAGCTGCAATCCGGAAGTGGCTAGAAATCAGTGGGGGTATATATGCCTTAATACCACTTCTTTTCAAACTGGACTTCAACAATAGAGTGTCACATATTCTCCTTTTTTTGCAGCCCCCTGCAAATTTTTCCTTAATCCCAACTTTTTTAGACCAATTCTGGCTGCGTTGGATACGAAATGAGCGGCAACGGGCAGTGCCAGATGAAGACCAGCGCTGGGCCGGTTGCCGACCCTGCCGCCACCGATTATAGCTTCACGCATGGTGCATAGCCTAACTGACATGGATGCGAATGCGAGCAGAACATGCAGGCGCTGCGTTGTATAATTTTTTTTTCAGCGGTGCATTCGCAGCATCGTTGGGACGTAGATCAGCCCGACTTTGAATTTCTAAACAGTCAACCCTCCATGGAGAGTGTGTTCCTTCCAGACGGCGGCAACCCGACCTTCGTTATGTACCACTGTAAAATTCTTTGCGAGGAACGCTATGAGGTGACCGCTTGCATCTATAGGGATTGTTGCTTTCAGTACGGTATTTTATGACCAATTTGAGCAGCCCACTTGAATTAGATTAAAGCGCTTTAATCCAATTAAAGATTCGTATGATAATCCTTAATCCTTACTTCTCACGTGCTAAAGGATTCAAGTGGCATACCTATCGTTCGCAAACCTTAATTAGATTAGAGCGCTCTAACTCGAATTAGAGTGGAAAATCTGTCAGCATACCGGTCCAGGGATATCGGCACTAGTGACCAAAAACAAAAATCAGGGTGTACGCGTCAGCGTACAACCCTAATATGTGACGACTTCTCAATGCGGCTTTTTGAATTTTCGATCGCCTATAACTTTTGATTGCCTGAACGGATTTCGGCGCGTTATGGCTCAAATGAACCGCCTTCTTCTGGGGCATCGAACGCGCCGTAACGCGTTTCCTTGTTTTGCTGCAAGGGGGCGATACCTCCGAAAATGTTGTGGAATCGCGGGTTTTTTTTTTCTCTTGTTCTCTGCCACTTTTTTGGACCGCCGCTCCCGAATACCACTTGCGATTGTGCTGAAACTTGGCGTGTAAGCGCGGCCAATGATGGCATTTTCAACCTGCAAAGCATTTGCCTCTAGGTACTACCAGTGTTGAGTTATGGCCGATTTTGCCCGTTTTTTTGGACAGTCGTTTTTTCGGCCAAAATTTTGTGCGCTATAGGCGCCTCAACCGCTCATCGCAGAGATTTGCTATAATGGTGAAAGTTGATCGCCTAGACATGTAGCATTGTACTTTCAATAAATTGGGCGCGACCAGTGTCTATATCGACAATGGCGATTTTTTTTGTTAGTTGCACCAAGAGTAAAACTCCAAAAAATTACATGTAAACCACCAATTTTTCTTCGATTTTCGTCAACAATACGCCAAGGCGAGTCCTCGGTAAGTCAATGTTTCGAAAGTTTCATCACTGGATAATGAGATATGAGCTCCTGAACCTTCGAAAAATGACTTTTTTTCTTATATTTTTTAATATTTTTTTTGTTAAAGTAATCGGTATAAAACTTTGCAAGCATACGCTGTATACAATCAGAAATTAATCCCCCAAATGGATTCTTCCTAAATACCCGCCATGTTGAGATCTGGAACACTTAGTAACATTGGGTCTTGGACAACCAATCGAGAGGTCGCGGGTTCGACTCCCACTGGCGTCTCTGCCATCTGCTGAACACCAATCAATACAGCGTTACCCCAGTGTCCTTTCTGCTCCACCCATGTTGTTCCCACAACTCACCCTACGTTTTTTCAGTTTTTTTTCGTTTTTCTTTTCAGATGTTAAAATATTTTTTGGCTGACTTTATCAAAGCAGTGAACATCAAGTGCTTTTGGGATGTGCACTCTCATGTGCAACCCCACAAGGCGCGCATGCATGCATGCACGTACGCACGCACACACGCACGCACGCACGCACGCACGCACGCACGCGCGCACGCACGCACGCACGCGCGCACACACACACCAACGCACGCACGCACGCCCGCACTCTCACATGCAGCAGGCACTCTCGCACGCACGCACGCCCGCACGCACGCACGCAAGCACGCACGCCCGCACGCACGCACGCACGCACGCACGCACGCACGCACGCACGCACGCACGCACGCACGCACGCACGTACGCACGCACGCACGCAGTCTCGCACGCACGCACGCAACACCAACGCACCCACGCACGCACACACGCACGCACGCACGCACACACACATGCACGCGAGCACGCACGCACGCGCGCACACACTAACGCACGCACGCACGCCCGCACTCTCGCATGCAGGCCCTCTCGAACGCACGCACGCACGCACTCTCGCACGCACGCACGCACGCACGCACGCACGCACGCACGCACGCACGCACACACGCACGCACGCACGCACGCACACGCACCGACGCACGCACGCACGCGCGCACTGACGCACGTCCGCACTCTCGCACGCACACACTGCCGCACGCACGCACGCCCGCACACTCGCATGCACGCACCTTCGCATGCACGCACGCACGCACCAACGCACGCACGCACGCACGTCCGCACTCTTGCACGCACACATCAACGGACGCACGCACGCCCGTACTCTCGCATGCACGCACGCACGCACGCACTCATGCACGCACGCACGCCATAGTTGACCACCATCTTGGCCGCGCAGAGGGCCACGTAGGACGCGTCCTCAACGGGCATGCTGATGGTGGTGGCGTCCTCGTGGTCAGGCTTGGGGTAATGAGCGCGTCACACGCCACTCGCTGCGCGCGCGTGCGCAAGCATGCATGCATGCACGCACGCACGCACGCACGTACTGGAACCACTGTATCAGGAATTAGGAAAAACCACTGTATTAAGGAAAAATTTGCAGGCAGCTGCAAAAATTGTGACTTTCCCAGACTGAACTACAGAAACAACAATGGTAGAACATTGCAGTCAAGTCCACTTTGAAAAATGATTGTATAAGAGCATTGCAGTTGATGTGGAGTCCACTTTGAAAAACGATTGTATAAGAGCATTCAACGATAGGAACCATCGATTTGCCTGTCACATATTCGGCGTTTTTATCGGGAGCTATTTCATTTCAGAAAACGGCACGCACGCACCAAGTAATGATACTTTTTGGTACGGTATGGTAAATTGAGTTCGCAGAACAGCTCCATAAATTATACCTTAACAGCCTGTTGTGTACATAGTACATACACTCTCTGGGGCAGCGTATGGCCTAATGGTAGAGAATCGGCCTCTTGCGCACATGGTTCTGGGATCGATTCTTGATGGAGCCACTAGATCAAGTGATGCCCTTTCAATGTACTTTCTTGTGCCATCACTGCTCTAGATTACAGATGGCGTTAGCACAACGAACTTCTAGCAGTGTGATACTGTCCATACAGCGATCCCGACTGCACAAGTGTTTGCAGAACAGAAGAATTAGGAGATACCATAAGTGTGGTAGATTCAAAATTATCGATTCGTTCAATCGTCATACATATGTATTTCCGTGTCTGTGGGCGCGCGTGCGTGCGTGCACGCGTTTGTGCATACAGGTACGTGCGTGCGTCCATGCACGCGCGAGCATGTGAGTGTGTGCATTTCTGTGGATATGCACTATGGATATCTCTGTTATGCGTAAGTCCCACACCACTGTACTTTGTGCAGTCTGTCATTATGCAGCGAGCGGTAAAAACGCCGAATATGTGACAGGCAAATCGATGGTTCCTATCGTTGAATGCTCTTATACAATCGTTTTTCAAAGTGGACTCCACATCAACTGCAATGCTCTTATACAATCATTTTTCAAAGTGGACTTGACTGCAATGTTCTACCATTGTTGTTTCTGTAGTTCAGTCTGGGAAAGTCACATATTCTCCTTTTTTGCAGCTGCCTGCAAATTTTTCCTTAATATGGGTTCCAAGACGTTTCAAGACGTTCCAAGACGTTAAAACGTTTCAAGACGGATTCTCACCTAGCCAGCTGCCAACAAAACGTTAGAGTGTTGCCGAAAATGCTCAAATTGTACTGAGCTATACATACCGCGAGATATTCAAGTAACAAATGTACATATTGCCCTTAACGAATCCCTGCATGGCGATATAACGATACTGGATAACGATAACGATAACAATGACGATGACGATACCGATACCGATAACGATAACGATAACGAATGCTGGAGAACGAAATGAGCCTGGAGATTCACCACCCAGGCCCTCCCTTACCACCCAGGCCCAGCTCGTCCCAGCCCAATCCTTCCAAATTGCAGGCCCGAGTCCGGCCTGGTCCGACATCAAACGGTTCAGGCCCGGCCCGGCCCGGCCCGAAATTTGGTACAGTATAATTCTGTTGTGAGGCGACTCATGCAAACAGGCGTCACAACAACAGAGTACATACGCACGCGCGCACGCACGCACGAGTGCATACAGGAGCGCACACGATCACGCACGCACGCACGCACGCACGCACGCACGCACGCACGCACGCACGCACGCACGCACGCACGCACGCACGCACGCACGCACGCACGCACGCACGCACACACGCACGCACGCACGCACGCACGCAGGACAGCACGCACGCAGACACGCACGCACGCACGCACGCAGGACAGCACGCACGCACGCACGCACGCACGCACGCACGCACGCACGCACGCACGCACGCACGCACGCACGCACGCACGCACGCACGCACGCACGCACGCACGCACGCACGCACGCACGCACGCAGGACAGCACGCACGCAGGCACGCACGCACGCACGCAGGAAAGCACGCACGCACGCACGCACGCACGCACGCACGCACGCACGCACGCACGCACGCACGCACGCACGCACGCACGCACGCACGCAGGACAGCACGCACGCAGGCACGCACGCACGCACGCACGCACGCACGCAGGACAGCACGCACGCACGCACTCACGCCCGCACGCACGTACGTACGTACGTACGCACTGTATATGACCTTCACGTTTCATACACAAACATGCGCAATTTAAACGCTTGAGATAATAAGACCTTGTTGACTATGCGATTGATGAAGGGCAGCTCTCTGAGCTGCGCTTGATGTCGTCGATGGTAGGCACACTCTGCTGGACAATTCACGCACGCACCTTTAAAAAACTAAAGAATACAAACAAATATTTGTAGAACGCATCATTTCCACGAGATGCTCGGCCCGGCCCGTCCCGACTGTCGCGCCTAGTTTGGCGGCCCGGCCACGAACCGGGCCGGGCCGGTCCTGGCCTGGCCCGGCGCGTTTCGTTCTCTAGTATATACTAAGCGTGCGTGCCTGCGTACAAGCTATGTAGTAAGTTACTACAAGCTGACACAACTTAGGAGGGTTGCTACGCTGTCGACGTCGACAATGAGGGTCGGTGCAGGCTCTACGTATAGTGATGTCACTATGTTTGTGATTTTAACGTATTAAACGAGTTTTCTTCTCATTGGAGCTGTAAACAAAAAAACCAAATGGCAAACTCGGGTGTTTTTTTTTAATGCAACCTTTTTTTAAATTAGTACGTTTTTTTTACTTTTTCAAAATTACTTCAGAACGTAATCTGGAGAGTAGAGTAGAGGGTAGAGAGTATTCCAACATGTGTAGGACGTATAATTAAGGAAAAATTTGCAGGTGGCTGCAAAAAAGGTGAATATGTGACGCTCGTGTGGTGAAGTCCAGTTTGAAAAGGAGCGGTATTAAGGCATGCCCCATTGATTTCTAGCCACTTCCACATTGTAGCTGATCAACTTCAGTTTGAACAAACCATGTATAAAATCTAAACCTCATGCAGCAACACGTCACATGTTCGTCGTTTGTTATGTTCACCCGCAATGGAAATGTGCAGCGAAAATAATGGCGACTGGAACTGGCTGACATTTACATCGATTGAAATGCAAGAAATAAGCACATGCCCATGGAACCCCTATGCACACGTATGCATGAGCGCGTGCACGCACGCACGCACGCAAGCAGCACACACACACATGCATTAGGGCACTACATGGCTGGGGGCACAACACAAATGTTGGATGAACAGTTTGTCATTGGGTGGAATGCCAGAAGGGAATGGAGCAGGATTGTAGTAGGTATTGTATGTCTCACCTACACATCAGCAACTGTACACCATCACCAATCCACATGTAACAAATTTTAGCATGGGGCACCAATTGATTATGCAGAACATACTTTGGCAGTGTCAGGTTCATGGTAATGGGCAATAATAACGTCTTGATAGAGAAGAGGTATGAGTTGATGGACGTTTGTGCTTTGGTTGGCTTGACTGAGTGACATAGCTCCCACAACAAACGCCGAATATGTGACGTGTTGCTGCATGAGGTTTAGATTTTATACATGGTTTGTTCAAACTGAAGTTGATCAGCTACAATGTGGAAGTGGCCAGAAATCAGTGGGGCATGCCTTAATACCGCTCCTTTTCAAACTGGACTTCACCACACGAGCGTCACATATTCACCTTTTTTGCAGCCACCTGCAAATTTTTCCTTAATACAGTGTTTTTTCAAAAGATGAGCGGGTTTCTGTAATTCAATGCTTGCAAGCATGCACGCACGCACGAATGCACGCCCGCATGCTCGCACGCTCGCACGCACGCACGCACATACGCACACACACATTCACTGACGTAGGTTCACACACAATGCACCTGTGACTGAACCGAACAAGGCAAAATTGAAGTAAAGCAAAGTACCAACAGCCTAGCAGACATACATGCGTGCATGCACATGCAGTTGTGCTATATTGCTGCGTCAGAGCATGGTGATGTAAAGTATGGAAATGATCACCATAACCAGGCGGTCAACTTTTGTGTTTTTGCCAAAGTGATCGGACTGACCCACATCAAGTTTCTTGCGAAGCAGCCCATTTGTTGGTGTGCGTGCGTGCGTGCACATCTGTAGTGCCATATCGGTTCGTCGGAGCATAGCGGTGTAAAGAATCAAAATGATCTGCACGTGCAGGCGGTCAACTTTTGTGTTTTGGCCAAAGTGATCCAACCTACCCATATCGATATTTATTGATTATCCCGGAAGTGAAAATATTTTGGTGCGTCGGATCGTGTTGACTTCAAGGAATGAAATGTTCTACATCGAAGGGCGATCAACTTTATTATTGATGTTTAGGCCATCCGACCTAACCACACCGAAATATCGCCAATTTCCGCAATCGATATAAGGGGGGGAGGTATTTTGATGCGTCCAATTTGGTCCAATTGTTGAAAGTAACACAAGTCATGTCATGGTGACCAACTTTCTCCTTTATAGCGAAGCGCTGCGATGTACCGTTAAAGCGCCTATAGGGCACAAAATTTGTGACCCATTTCCAAGAAAATCAATCGATAATCGGATAAAATCGGCAATATCTCGAGATTGGTAAGAAGTACACACAAATCCTTTGGCATGCAACATTGCGATCACTAACCGGCTACACATACCAAGTTTCACCGCGATAGGCCCTGGCGTTCGCGAGCGGCGCTCCAAAAACCTGGCAGAGAACATGAAAAAAAAAAAAAGCCGCAAAATTGGAACATTTTTGGAACTATTGTCCCATTACAGTAAAGCAAGGAAACGCGTTATGGCGCATTCGATGCCCCAGAAGAAGGCGGTTCATTTGCGCCATAACGCGTCGAAATCCGTTCAGGCAATCAAAAGTTATAGGCGATCGAAATTTCAAAAACCCGCATTGAGAAGTGGTCACATATTAGGGTTGTACGCTGACGCGTACACCCTGATATGCACAGCAGGAGCACTCTTGCACGATTTCATACTCAAGCTTTCAAAACAAGCTTGGAGAAGCATAAGCCAGAGTGCAAAATTACACGTACACCATGTACACCATGTACGATGTGGACCCTGTTTCGCATTCAACGATGTAGCAGCTTAGCTAGTTTTTTTTACAGCGGAATGTGTGTTTGTCAAAACCTCACATGTGCAGGTGGCGCATAGTTTTGGCCGATCGCCAGCTGCAGTGGAGACACGTGATCACTTTGTCGACTTTCAGTTCACACCTGGCCTCTGGGTGGCTGCTCTGCTATCAAAGTGTCGAAGTATTACTGCAAATACATAGACATCACTAATATTTATGCAATGGGCGTCAAGTCACAATCAAACAGTAGCGTCTAATCCCTAAAAGTATCAAAAAGTAACCAAAAGAAAAAGAAAAAGAGGTTTTTCATAGAAAAAAATGAGAGCTATGTTTCAAAAAAACGTATTTTCTAAAGTAAAACTCGTTGGAAAACCCGTAACAACTCCACTTCTCGCAAAGCTCTCCCCCCCCCCCAAGCTCTCAATTCTAAACAAAGCCTAAGTTTCGACCAGCAAATCATTGCATAAATCTGTGTTCCAAAATATGCACCTATGCATTCAGTAAAGGGGTGGGGCTGTGTTGGCGTTCATTTTTCAACCCTCCCTCTGCCGCATTTACTGAAGGGAAGTGTGAAGGGCGATCATGTGAAGGGCGTTGGAGGTTTTATGGTGTCGGATTTACAGCGAATATTGGGAGCGAACATTTTAAAGTGTAACGTACATACCGTAAATCTTCCAATGAACGCCCTGGCCGTTTATTTTTCAACCCACCCTCTACCCTGGGCGTTCATTGGAGGGGGAGGGGCGTTCATAAACTCAACTACTAAATGGCGTTGCAACAATGCTGCGCAGAGCCAATAATTGTTTGTTAAACATCAAAATTGTACAGTTATTGGTGCAAATCGCCTTCTGCAGCCGCTAAACATTAGCTGTTCTGGTGCGTACAGGCAATATACAGGACCCAAACGTAGAATATCGCGTGACCATATCTGTTTTGACAAACATATCATTGCATAACTGTGTTCCAAAGTGCATTGGAGATTTCATGAAAAAGAATTGCAAACAGTTAACTTAATTAAGTTTTATAAAAGATTCTTATTGCACTTTTTGTTAAATAGTTTGCCGTGACATCGCTATGTAGGACTTCGGCGACGGCGAAGGCGGTTACAACCCCCGCTCTGGTTACCATGCTTCCACAAGTGCCCATTTTGCCTTCATTCTTTGTTCATACGCTAGTATTTCTTGAATTTTGCACTTAATTTAGTCATGTACGATCTGCTCACGCAGTTTCTGCCCATTTTGGCCGACCAGGCGCTAGGGGGCGGCAGCGGCAGCTACACCAAGACAGTCGGCAGTCCAGTGGTCTCCATGGACGAGTGCCGGCACGAGTGCGACGACTATCGCCGGAATGGACGCCCCCTCTCAGCAGTCTCAGTGACAACTTGTATATGTGCATTTCTATTAGTAGTGCAACCCCTTCCTGGGGCACACAAAAGTCTTGCTGCGTGAGCGGGCGTCAGCAAGGAGGCGATTGCGCCTCGGTCGAGATAGACCCCGACAACGTCTGCTACTTCAATGGCGTCGGCAAGGCGCACACTGTGCGCACCCTGCCTGGCTGGCGATTCTCTGCCGGTTCGTGTCCGGTCCGGTCCGCCATCCCTGCCGCAATCTGTGGTTATTTCGGTGCTCTTTTCAGTCGATGGCACCCCCCTGAGCTACGACTTGACCCCGTTTGAAGACTTCACCACGGTTGGGCCGACCACGGCTGCTAAGCCAACGACCGTCGCTGGACGGACCACGGCTGCCGAACCAACGACCGTCGCTTCGATCCCGGCTGGGTGTCTGGGCGAAGAATCCGCCACAACTGGCAGTGCCCGCTTCGGCAGCCGCGCCGGTCACCGTCTGCCCGTCAACATGGTGCTGCCAGTCTGTCCAGAGGCCTCGGCCTCCCTACAGAACGTCCAAAACGCCCTCGACTGCTCCGTTCGCTGCTTCCAGAGCCCGCTCTGCGGCGGCTTCGTCTTCCTGCACCAGCAGATGCAGTGCGAGTTTTACGCGGGCCCAGTTGATGAAGCCGACATGCAAGCGGACCCCGCTGCCTACATGTACTGGAAGAAAGTGTGATTCGATTGGCTTTCCTAAAGCCAAGAAGCGCTTCTACTCGACGTTCAAATTCAGTCAAAAAAATGAAATTGCGCCAACCAGATTGATCATTTGTCGGATTTGCCAGCAACGTGTATAGGCGTTTCGTGTAGTATCAACAGTATTATGAGTACGTTTAGATTTGAGCCGATGCGCGCTGTTTGTTTGAGTTGGAAGTAACCAATCCTTTGGTCAGTAGAGGCCGGTTCACAGTGGCGCGACTCGACGACGACAAAGACGACAGCGGCGACGCGAAAAAGTTAGCCAACTCCCGTCATCGTCGTCGTCGAGTCACGCGTCGGGCTTGACGCTCGTTCTCACAACAGCAGGACAATTGAATCGAATCGTGTTGCAAAAATAGAAATATTTTGGAGCACAACACAGCGCAAGCTCATCGAAAACGCGACATTGAATTGGCAATCTGAAGTTTCATTTCGAAGCCACGCCACCCCTCTGCCAGCTACTCACCACCACTGCGGTTCGTTCCTGTCGCACCGAATAGCCCACGACGTTGAGCACCTAAAATAAACTCGTTGTTGGGAACAATCAACCTGGGGCTTGGAGAGTCTGTGCTGCACACCCTTCTCATTTCACGCACGACTATACCCAGTCTTTGGCACACCTAGCATGAGTGCCTCAAGTGGAAGGGACCGGTGGGCGAACTCGGTAGTCGGCTGCCCATGGACAATAACGCGAGCGCGAGCAGCGCCGTGGCCGTCTATAGGTCGTCGTGCCCGCGCTCTCGTGGTCGGCGTTCAACTCGCACCAGCACGGTATCCCCCCCCGGGGCAGATAGATTCACGCCTCGTTGCCTGGGCGATGCGGCCATCCAACCCTGCTAGTCGTGACAGGAGCACTTGCTGTGGGTGTGGCGCCACGATCTGTAAGCCCCGCTGGTGGAAACAAGAGCGACAAAGTGACACAGTCAGTTTTCACGTCATTGTTTACGGTCTCTTGCTGAGCGGTAATTGCGTCAAAAGTCTTGAACACAGAATCGATGCGTGTACAGTACCTCTTCCCGGAAAGGGCTGCTGAAGAGGAGCAGGAGGGTGAGGTTGCTGGCCGAGTTCAGCACCATGGAGACGTCGAACAGGAAGAGGACGTCCCACTTGCTCGTCATGATGTCGAGGAAATAGAGCGCGGCGAGAGCGGCGTAGAAGCTTGCGTTTGTCAGACAGACGATTAGCAGGCGGCGCTGAGCCGAGTTGAAGTTGGCGCCCTGGCGACTGCCTAAATTGAACTCGGCTCGTATTGGGCCAATGCATGGTTTGATCGATTCACACTGATCAAGGAAGCTGCTGATCCTGTTCATCAACTCGGAGATTACTACAAAAATGCACAAAGATTAAGTTATTAAAAATAGATAAATCGGCGTGAGTGTAGCATCTTTGACATCGCCACTACAATTGTGCGTTTTCAGATCCGCTGAGCACGCTGACAACGCATTCGAAAATGTTTAGTTATCCACCAATAAACAGCCTTCTATGCTGTGTCGAGAAGCAGATGAAGAGAATGAGGGTCGCGTAAATTCCGACCATCATGACGAAAAAGAAGAGGTTGTAGAGAAACGCGACAAAATTCGCTCCAGCGTTTTCATAGTGGTCGGCGTCCGCTAATGCAGGTGCGTAGAATTCTGGTACGTACACGAGACCTAATCCGTCAGCAAGCCAATTCTCATAGAAGCTTGTTAGAATGCTTATTGAGTGCGCTGGGGCGAGTCGAAGAAGAGAAATTGGGCCGGTCAATGCTGGTGAGGTTGTCAAAAACGAAGTACCGTTCCTTGTGAATGTTTATAAGGTTTTTTTCCTGACCACCACTATTATTTCACAGGCTGCAAAGTGCACCCTATCGTTCTTATATAGCTTCCGGCCAACCACTACCGTCACTTTGAGTTGCAAATCTATGCAGTTGCAAAATATTTCCAAAGTTTGTAGTCTGTCCACATCGCTCTCTCCCTCCGACCCGCCCCCCGGCTGCGCAAAGCGAGAGCGTCAGCCCTCTCGTGAAGAGCTGCTCGATCTTTCGCGTGTAGAACACGAGAGCGCAGAACCGATTGGCCGCCACCAGCGAGTAGTGCGCCACGGTCGAGTACCATGCCACCGAGATGGCCATGCTCGTCAGCCAGGGCGAGAGCCTGGCGTGCCAATCGTTCCACTGATACGTCGCGATCGCCAGGCCCAATCCGAACATGAATGTGAAGGTGAGCAGGTCGGACGCGGAGGCGCTGAGGAAGATGAGGAACGTCGGTTGCGTCTTGGCGAGGCGCCAGAGTGCGACAACTGCAGGAGCGTAGAACGCGACGCAAAGACCGCACAAGAGGCACAGTCCGACGCCCACGAACACGTCCACGACATCGATCTGCTCGCTGACTCCAATGGGCGCACTGTCCGTGACGTTGTCCATCTAGAATGCAATTTGTGCTTTTCCAAGTCCCTTGCTGAGCGCACTGCCTCGTCCTCGGACCATGCTTTGTACGACGTAAAGTTGCGTCTTTCGAAGTTGGACCTCCTTCTAGATTTTCGCGAACTACCTAAAGCAGCAAGAGCCGCAAAGTCGCAACGTTTTCTTTTCTTTGCAAAGCCCTATCAATGTTGTCCAACAAATTCGTCTTTCTCTAACCAAAAGGGGCTCAGAGTAGAAGTGTGGTATTTATTGTACCATGTAGACGTCCTGCAGGCAGGTTCCGATAAATTCGTTTCGCTGAGTAACATATCATCATGAGTAAATCACTCACTCACGCATTCTGGCGTGCGTACTGTACCAGTACCCTACCAACCAACTGTACCACTGCTGTACCCAATCGCGACATACACGCGACGCCAAGCCAATGACAAAGATGTACGACAACAGTTCAACTCGGTTGACAAATTGGGCATTCGATTTGCACCCCGCCACAGAATCGTAGAGGGAGTCGTTAAAAGTACACTCGTCCAGCAGAATGCAGTTGTAGAATATTATTTATTTTTTATTTGTTTATTTATTAATGCCCAGCAAGCACATACACGCTGTATACCATGGACAACACGACAACGAATCGAATGCTGGTTTCAACCATTTTTGAAATGCACAATAATGAACGGAACATGTAGCAGTCATTACAAAGTGTCCACGAAATGTGACACACTGCACCTGTACCTGTTATGTGCACCCGTAGCCAGATAAACAAGATTGAAAAACACGAATTCCAGTTTGTCGATCACGCTTCCAGCTTCGAGCACGAGCCTTCAGTTGCTTCTATGACGTATGATAATAGAGTGTCTTTGGAGTCGTGTCTTTAGGATGTCAACCAACAACAACGAGTCGTGCGCGCATCCGACCTTCTGCGGTGCGGCATGGATGGGCATAATGTACATGTATACGTGCAGTAAGTAGGTTTGACCGGTAGGTACATGCTGCAGCGATTTTCTTGGCATCGGTGAAATCGGCGCGTCGAGTGCGCACCACACAGTGGTGCGCAAAGCGAACTCCTTGCGGTGCTTGTGTGGGTGCAGTTGCGTGTGCAGTTTCCTATTTTTCGCTTGATATTGTTCTGGTTTGCAATATCCGCCGCTGCCAACGAGTACAAGGCAAAGTCGAGACGCACCTCGGAAATGAAGCCAAAGTCGTAAAGGTGAGTCGTGCTTTTAGTGGATTAATTTCGCCTCGTGCGAGTGAACCAGCACCACTCCTCAATTCCAAGCTGGACGTGCACCGAACCGTAATTGGGTGAGTGCAAGCTTTCCAACACTTTATTGGGTTTCTTGACAGTGGGGCGAGCTGAACTCGATTGTAAATGTCTTGCTCCATACCAAAACCAACCAGCGATAAGACAATCAAAAAAGAAGGTTCCTGGCGGCTGGCAAATCAAGCTCTCTGACATGCCTAGGATGGTGGTCCTGGCCGCTTACGAGTTCGATTCGACACCTTCGAGTCCAGTTGGCCGTGGCTCTGCCCTCCTGGTGCCTCTACGTCCTTTTACGGGTCGTTCTTCTGAGAAGACGAGGCCATTCCAAACTGTTCGGTGCCTTCTACCGCCTCACGCTGCTGATCGGAATCTGCGATGTCGTGTCCCTGGCGAACAGCTATGCGCTGCTGCTGCCGCCCGAGTGGGGCGTCTTGCTGGACGAGCTCTACGTGCCCTACTCGTCCTATCTCGCGCCCGCGGCGGCCGGGATAAGAGGCAGCGTGTTCTTCACGCAAAACGCGGGCGTGACAGTCGTAGCCGTGAACCGACTCACGGCACTGCATAGGTGTAACTGGCAATCGAACCTGGGGGGGGGGTGACTCTGGGATTACAGGACGCTCCATTGGCGGTATTTGTCGCGAGGTGTCTTCTGATCTTCTTCTGATTTTTGCTTGCACTGTTTCAACACACAATGGTGAGCTACGATAGAAGCACAGCTCCTCAGGCAGAAATTTTACGCTTTTGAGTGCCTTAATTCAAGGAAAACGTAAATAATCTTCCCACGTTGTACCCTGTGCTCGCCTTTCCTTCCTTCTTCTCCCCTTGGGCTATCCCCCTCCCTCCCTCCTTAAATCTGAGCAGACAGGAGGGGAGACCCCCTCTCCCCTCTTCTGGATCCGCTAGTGACCTCCATAGACACTCTACCATACGTCGCAGAAGCAACTGAAGCGAAGCGTGATCGACAAACTGGATTCGTCGACCAATTCTTCGTGGTTTGTTGAGGTGCAGGTCAATTTGTTTTGTGTGCAGGTACAGGTAGGTACCGTGTGTCACGTTTTATAGACACTTTGAAATGACTGCTGCGTCTTCCGTTGACCGGTCTGCCTTTCATTCAAATGAAGAGGTTGTGTCCAGCGGCGTCGTGCAGCTGTGGGTACTCAACTAATACTATGCGAACTGAACCATATTTGTACTAACTGAATTCTTTAACAGATACTGACTCTGACTCTAACTCTAACTGCATCACTAGTAATCACAGTGCATATGTGCCTGTGCAGTCATGGTTGCAAAATATGTACAGGCATAGTTTGCCCCTAATCAGGCACTAGCATAAACCGATCGACCGCCTGAGAGCGCCCGACCTAAACGGTCAAAAGTTACGCCCAAATGAAAATTTGAAAAATACGTTCTAAGAGTTATGCCCAAATCTAAGGCGCAAAAGCGTAACTTTGCGCCATAGACGGGGGGGGGGGTACTACTGCGGCGTTCGCCAGACGATATTGCCCTGGGAATACACTGTACGTCTGCCGATGCATCGTTACGCTAATAGGCCTCCCGCGTGAGGCCAAGCTGGTATCGATGCGATACGATGCGACAGTTGTTAACCCGACAGGATATCCAATCATGGTGTCAAACGACCGTCCGTCTGCCCTCCAGCCGCGTCATCGGTCCAGGGATGCGGAGCGAGTGCATGCGTCTCCAGGCTACCATATAGCAACGGTGTGCGCCACATAGACAGTCCCTGCACTCGACACAGAAGTTGCGCAGCCGGCGCGACCCTAGTAAGCCGTTCTGTTGAGCTCGAGACGCGACTTCGTGCACTGAAAGCATGAAACTAGCGCCGTTGCTGCTTCTTTGGGTGGCCGCCGCCACAAACACGACATTTGCACGTGAGAGGGTCGACTAAAGCATTAGCGGACAATTCACACCATAGAGAACCGTACGTGTTGAATTCTGCATTACGCAAGTTGAAATGTTCAGTCGAACTGGAATGGAGTCAGCGGGAGGACAACATGGGCTGCGGCACCAGCCACATGTCAGACAACGTAGGAGGAGAAGCACAACCGCTTTTGCGTGTTTTTTTTCTTTGTGATGTAATTCAGTAATTCGTAAATCCGCACATGTCCGTGTAACTAACTGCTTACCCCTTCGAAGGCTCCATCATACGAGGCATGCCAGCGTGCGTGCGAACAACTGTACCACGTGAGCGTCCTTTTGTGCATTTCTTTGAACTAGAGGCGCATGCGGCCTTCGGCCGCCATGTGTACGTTAAGGCACGCAACGAATGGTTTAGCGATGTGACGTTAGCCCATGATCGTCACATGCCTATGCCCATGTCCATGCCCATGATCGTCACAGAGCTTCATTTTATTGATCACGAATGGCGTGCACCGCAATGACAGTTGGTCGCGGCAAATTTGTGCTCCAAATTTATTGCTGCTCTGTTGATGGCGATGGACGTTTACCCTGTTGACATTTTGGTAGCAAAAAGTTCACTGCTGCTCTGTTGATCGCGATGGGCGTTTACCCCGTTGACAGTTGGTAGCGCCAAATTTACTGCTGCTCTGGTGATCGCGATGGGCGTTCACCCCATTCACAGTTGGTAGCGCCATATTTACTGCTGCTCTGTTGCTCGCGATGGGCGTTCACCCCATTCACAGTTGGTAGCGCCAAATTTACTGCTGCTCTGTTGATTGCGAATTCGTGATGATGGGCCTTCACCTCGTTGATAGTTGGTGGCGCCAAATTCACTGCTGCCCTGTTGATCGCAATGGGCGTTCACCATGTTGGGCAGGATACAATGACTCACACTTACAGTATTCATTTGTATAATTATGTGGGAGCACATGCAAATGACTCGTGATGTCTAGCCGAGTCATTTGATATGCAATTCATCAATGTGCAGTTCATTTTCCATTTTCCAATTAGGCAAGATACAATGAATGTACCACACCTACAGTATCCATTTGCATAATTATGCGGGAGCACATGCAAATGACTCGTGATGTCTAGCCGAGTCATTTGATATGCAATTCATCAATGCACAGTTCATTTTCCATTTGCCAATTAGGCAAGATACAATGAATGTACCACACTTACAGTATTCATTTGCATAATTATGCAGGAGCACATGCACATGACTCGTGATGTCTAGCAAATTCATTTGATATGCAATTAATTAATGCACAGTTTATTTTCCATTTTTCAATTAGGCGAGATACAATGTACCACACTTACAGTATGCATTTGCGTAATTATGCGGGAGCACATGCAAATGACTCGTGATGTCTAGCCGAGTCATTTGATATGCAATTCATCAACGTGCAGTTCATTTTCCATTTTCCAATTAGGCAAGACACGATGTACCACACCTACAGTATGCATTTGCATGATTATGCGGGAACATGCGCATATGACTCGTTATGTTGAGGCGAGTCATGTGGTGGTCGTATTTCGGTGCGCTGTTCTCCGCTATACTTCGTACCGACCCCCTGTGCGCTGCGCCGCTCTTCTCGTTCTACCGCATCCGCAGCGGCGCACACGTTCAAACTGTCGCCTTTGCACTTACGACCTTCCCCCCCTTTGCACCCGTGGCGTACTCGTCCCAACCGCTCACGCCACCTTCGCATCTCCTTGTCTTCTTCCCTCCTTCCCTCCTTCCCCCCTTCGTACGCCCACGCAGAGTGCGCCGCGTGGGCGACTTCTCCGTGCTATCGTCAGTCGGTTGCGTTTCCCCTTCCCCCTTTCCCTTTTCTCTTTTCCTTCTCTCTTCCACCGACCGACTCCCGTGTGGTGGACTGTGCAGCGTGGTATTGCGAAAAGCCGCTCTTCTCGGTTCTCGTATATCGCTCACACGACCACACGGCTGCACACAACAAACGACGCCAGTGCCGCTCGAGACGCCACAGCCGCTGGTTGCTCTTCGACACGCGTCGCCAAGCGCTGACAGCGACAGGGAGTACACGCTGCTCTGCTCGCTCGCAGTCCTCTGTTAAATAACGGGAGCATCGCGCTCCTGAGAGCCGAGCGCGCATTGTTGTGATTCAGAGTCGACGACGACGTTGGTGCGCCACCAGCCCGCCGTTTCGACATCGACTGGTGCTGCTAGCCACGGCCAACCGCAGTCGAGGCAGACGAGGGCCGCTGTCTTCGACCTGCGCACACACGCGAGCCACAGGGCGGAGCGGTCGACGCACGCACTCGCGCCCCGGGTCGCCGTGTTTTTGCTACCGCGAGCCCGCCCACGCTCTCCCTCCGGCCCCACATCATTTGATATGCAATTATCCATGTGCGATTCGTTTGTCGTGTTAATCTGTACTGCAACATTCGAAAATGCGCCATAACAGCTGTATGGATTTGCATATTAAAAATCAACCTTGCCCACGACCATCTCGGGGTCGCCAGGATTTGATCGAGCTATCGCGCGTTTACGTAGATCAAGGTGATCGCGAGTTTACTTTAAACAAACAAACATACAAACAAACAAACCCGTGCAAGCGGCGCATTTGTAAGTAGAAGATAGAAGATGACTTGATGGGGAAAGCGGAAAATTTGCAGGCCTTCTGTCGAGCCATCAGCTACCTAGCCAGCGGCAGCACGTGCTACTTTATCGGCGCGGGGGAGACTCCTTTCACCAGCGCTGGCCATACCTATTCCAAGAGTGAGTGAGAATGATAGAGTCACAAACTGCGGTGTAATGATTAGCAGTAAAGGTACACAAAAGCGCGTACGAATTACTATAGTCTGTTCAAAAATAAATGGCACTGGCCGTTTTTGACGATTTTATGTTATGCAGCGAAAATTTGTTAAAATATAATACATCGGTGGCTAGAGGAGCCGGAGTGGCGTACTGGCGATGTGAAAAATCTTAAATCGGAAAACATGCATCCCGCAACTTGCGACGACACCAAAATTTCGACTTTATCCAGTGTACGGATATTCTTGAAAATGGCAGCGTTCGTAGCCCCTTGTTGGCTCATCTCAATCAGTGGCGTAGCCAGAACTTGATTTCGGGGGGGGGGGGAGTCCAATCTCGGCCAAATTCTCAATTTTGCAACAGGGGGGACCCTGTCGAATTTTTTCGAGATTGCGCCATTTCGGCTAGAGAAGCTTTAGACACTCTCTCATCCAATCTGTTTACACGCTTTGCGCTCGTTTGTCTGACTATATTCACACCAAAACGTTAGCAATGTTGTCAAAGCGGTCGATTTCCGTGCTCGAAATAGCGCCGCAGCCAAATTTTTTTGAGTAGCATAACGAACTTTCACGGTTTTCAATGCAAAAGAATGCGCCGCAGGCAAAAATTTGGCTCTTTAGTGTCGTTTTCATCATTATTAAGGAAAATTTTGCAGGTGGCTGCAAAAAAAAAGAGAATATGTGACGGACGCTCCTTTAGGTCCAGTTTGAAAAAACGTGGTATTAAAAGTAGCCACTTCATCAGATGATCAACTTCAGTTTGGACAAACCGTGTATAATCGAACCAAACGCAGCAACACGTCACATATTCGGCGTTTGTTGTTCTCGCTTCACCCACTCGCTTGGATCACTGGAAAGGCAGTCCAGGCTGCACCGAGGCCTTTTATTCCTTGGACTCAGAGACGAGAGTGGGCCTTGTCCTTGCCGCCCCCAGATGGCAGTCCCGTCCATAGCTACAGGCTAACAGAAGCGGAACAAAGATGAACGAGAATCGAAGTTGAATGTACGGCATGTACTGGTACTTAAGATTGTGAAATGATGCTACATATGTATCACTTACTGTAAGAGCAAGCCACATATTAAATTTTGGAACGGACAGGGCAGTGAAGTTATCTACCTATGCAGTATCTTTGGCTGTGTGCCCTATCCATCCATGCAATGCCTATGAATGGCAGCACATCGTCAGAGAGATGAACGAGTTGTGAGGTTGGATTGATGGTGGTGGTGTTGTGGTTGTGTGCGTGCGATGGCTCACACAACAAACGCCGAATATGTGACGTGTTGCTGCGTTTGGTTCGATTATACACGGTTTGTCCAAACTGAAGTTGATCATCTGATGAAGTGGCTACTTTTAATACCACGTTTTTTCAAACTGGACCTAAAGGAGCGTCCGTCACATATTCTCTTTTTTTTGCAGCCACCTGCAAAATTTTCCTTAATACAGTGTTTTTTTCGTAAAAGAAAGATTAATCGAAAACTCACGCATGCACACACATACAAATCCACAGCAGCAGACCAGCACGGACGCATGCTCAGTGTTGCACCATAAAGCTTATGAAAAACGTGTACCACTGTACACATTGTGCGTGCGTGCGTGCGTGCGTGCGTGCGTGCGTGCGTGCGTGCGTGCGCGCGTGCGTGCGTGCGTGCGTGCGTGCGTGCGTGCGTGCGTGCGTGCGTGCGTGCGTGCGTGCGTGCGTGCGTGCGTGCGTGCGTGCGTGCGTGCGGGTGTGCAGCTGTGTCATTTTCGTGCATCAAGGGCTGTAACGAGCATCCGTCCATAAATATCAAAAATTTGCCAAAATTTTGGTAGAAGAACCTAGAAAAGAGACAGAGAATGTGGGATGGACTGGAGACACTGCAGCAAAGAACCGTTGATGGGTTTCCCAAGATGACACCTGCAAAAGCGTCACAGGCGTCACTGGGAGTCGAACCAGCGACCTCGCGATCAGTAGTCTGATGACTTTACAAAACGCGCCAAAAATATTGCAACGTAAACTGTAACCTCACGATGTATTGCACCTAGACTGAATTCTTCAGAGGGTTTTTATGTGGGTCATAGGTAGATGCGTGCGAAGTTTTGTTTCGATTGATACAGGTGTGAGCGAGCGACAGGCCAAAAGGTTGGAAGGACCCAATTTTTTGTTACATCCACACAATTTTCTCGGTAATGCGCAAGAGTATGGAACGTGTTGCGACTCAATCGAATCACCCTTTGAATGCGGTTCTTTTGAGCTATCACGTGGCAGAATTCGTCCAGGAAAGCAAAAGTAATGCACGCTCAAAGTTTCGAATGTCGCCCAAAATGGGGGTGTGCCAAGAGAGTCTAGCTGCGAAACATGGAAGTCGGAGAGATCTCATTTGTCAAAAGTGACCTATTCCAGGTCTAGACGAGGAACTGTCATCATTACAGCACAGCTCTGTGACAAACGGTTGAAGCGCCTATAGCTGACAAACTTTTGGGACAAAACACCCAAAAAAAGGCCTTTCAAAGGGGGCCGACCGAGACATGGGCATCGGAGCGCTGCCATTTGTCGAAAGTAACCTATTCCAGGTCCGGACGATTAACTTTCGTCATTGCAGCACAGCTCTGCCACAAACGGTTGAAGCGCCTATAGCTGACAAAGTTTTTTTGGTCGAAATTTGCGAAATTTTGGTTGCCTATATCTCATTATGTGGTGAGAATTTCAAATGTCATGCAAGCGTCTTAGACTGTCTTTGTAAAGCTGTTTACGGAAATCAAATAACATTTGGGGTTTACTCGGCTTTTTTTCGACTTTTACTCTTGTCGCATTTTGGCCAAAAAAAAAACGACTATGTTCCAAAAAATTACTGAATCGGCCTTAACTCTAGATCCGTAGCACCTAGATAAATTTTTCTTGCGGTCACAAAGTTGCCATCATATACCGCGTGCTCACGCCAAGTTTTGTCCCAATCGACTGAGGCGTTCCAGAGCGGCGCCCCAAAAGGTGTGTGCAGAACAGGAAAAAAAAAACACCACTTTTTCGGAACATTTTCGGAAGTTTCGTGTTAATGCGCTCGAGTACCGAAACGCGGGACGGCTTATTCGATTCCGGTCTAGAAGGCGGTTCTTTTGAGCTATCATTCGCCACAATCCGTTCAGGCAATCAAGAGTTATGAGCGACTGAAAATTCAAAAAACCGCATTGCAGAAGTCGTCACATATTAGGGTTGTACGCTGCCGCGTACACCCTGATTTGCGTTGAAATTGAGAAAAATGCCCATATCGGCACTTTGCAACAGAGGGTACCAAGTTAAAAAATTTTAGCTTCGGAGAATTTCGGGGGGGGGGGCCGCCACGCGCCCCCCCTTCCCCCCCCCCCCTTGGCTACGCCACTGATCTCAATCCCTGAAAATCGACTCGATAGGATCACGCGTCGTCGAGATATAAGCGCTGTAAGAAGACACCCAAATTTCGATTTCCATTGTAATGCCCCAAGCATTGAAAATATGTCACAAAGGGTTTAAATCTTTGTTGGAGCGGAAAATGTTAAACAGTTGCGATTTAGCACTACGTAAGGGCTTTCCAACCATATTAAAAACTTTTTGCTTTACGCAAGTGGTTAATGTATTATGGTGCGTTTTACAACGTCGTGTTGGTGAATTAGTGTAATCGCCGTTATTCGGGTGTTGCATCTCGACGACGCGTGATCCTATCTAGTCGATATATGGGGATTGAGATGAGTCAACATGTGAAAATCCGTCCACTGGATAAAAAGTTGAAATTTTTTTGGTGTTGTCTCAAGTTGTGGGATGCATGTTTTCCGATTTAGGATAATTCACATCGCCAGTACGCCACTCGGGCTCCTCTATCCACTGATATATTATATTCTTAAGTTTTCGCTGCATAACATAAAATATCCAAAACAGCTAGTGTCATTTATTTTTGAACAGACTATAGTATGTTTCATTCCCATACCTGTAACTGGGTCTGGCAGAGTGGGGGGGGGGTAGCTGGCCGATTTTGGGGGAGGGGGTCTCCGGAGCAAAAAGTGGGGGGGGGGTAGCTGGCCAGTGTTTGAGTTATAATGGTACTTTTTGGTCTAAAATGGGTATAAAAAGGGTGTAAACAGTGTTATTTAGCTGTTTTATGGTCATATAACACTGAAAAGCACTGAAAAACACCAACAGTTACTCACCTTTATCGTTTTACACATGACGAAAATCCTTTGGGAAAATTCTGGGGGGGGGGGGGTCGGGGGGAGTTGGGGGGTGGTTGAAAAACTAGTGGGGGCCCCCAAAGCCCCCCCAACCACCCCCCCCCCCCCCAGTTACAGGTATGTTCATTCCGCGCTGTACCATACGAGCGAGTCACTTCAAAACATGAAAATGTGCTCTAGTCAAGCCAAGACACAGTTACGCCGAACATCGTGTGGGGCGCGTCACCGGGCACAATCTTGACCTTCCCTTTCCCGCCACTGAGCGACATTGCAAACGACGTTGCGAGCTGAATTATGAGGTGCACATGCACGCAAGCACGCACGCACGCACGCGCGCACGCACGCAACTTGTATGTCGCCTTTTGTTACGAGTACTATGCTTTGTGTGTAATGTCGTGCGTGCAACATAACCAGAAATGCAAACCATTTTCAGGACGATTCTGGCTGCGTTGGATACGAGATGAGCGCCGACGGGCAGTGCCAGATGAAGACCAGCGCCGGGCCGATTGACGATCTAGCCGCCACCGACTATAACTTCACTCATGGTAGCCAAATTTACATGCGGGCCGGGCCAAACGACCAAACGGATGCGGGCGAACCGTAAAACGTTGTAATTTCGCCTTCAGCGCTGCATTCGCAGCATCGTTGGGACGTGGATCAGCCCGACTTTGAATTTCAAAGCACTTCCCCCGCCCTTGGCGTTGTGTTCTTGCCGGAGGGCGACCACCCGGCCTGGCTTATGTACCACTGCAAAATTATTTGCGAGGGACGCTATCAGGTACAATGGAATTGTTGTTTTGTTGTTTTGTCGGTCGGTACGTATCCAGAGACGTTCAAGCATACAATGTGGTATGTACCTTGGATATTCCCTGTTTGGCCATGTTCTGCGTGCTTGCATGCGTGGGTTCGAGTTTGCAAGTTACTACCTACCTATGTACTTACAACGTACACCTATGTATGGATGCTGACACAACGCTGACACAACTTGTACATAGGAGGGTTGCTACTCTGTTGACGTCGACACTTCAAACGGTCAGTGCAGCCTCTACGTATAGCGATGTCACTATACATATGTAATCTATTAGGGGTGTTTTCTTCTCCCTCCTCACCCCCCCCCCCTTCAGCACACTCTATCCAAAAGTTCTCCTGGCCTCTCCATGCTGATGTGTACTGCGTCATTTACTGCGACGTGTACTCCGTCGCTTGCGCAAAAAGTACCAAGTTTAATTGAATTTGGATTTGCATTTATGACATATGACATTTGCATTTATGACATTAACATAGAAGTGTTCAAGTGCAGACAGTTAACGTATCAATGTTCAATTGACGATCCTTTTTGTACTTTTTCAGTAAATCATTTTCTCTTGGGTGACATCGCTATGTAGGAATACGGCGATGGCGAAGGCAGTTACGAGGCCCGCGCTGGATTCCATGCTTCCGAAAGTGCCAAATCTGTCTTCTCTTTTTGTCCATATATTTCTTGAGATTTTCATTTAATTTAGTCATGTACCCTCTGATCACGCAGTTTCTGCCTATTTTGGCCGACCAGGCGCTAGGGGGCGGTAGCGGCAGCTACGTTTACACGACCGGCAATCCAGTGGCTTCCATGGATCGTTGCCAGCACGAGTGCGACGACTACCGTCGAAATGGACGCCCCCTCTCTGCAGTCTCAGTGACCGCTGTAGACATATGCATTTCTATTTCCTATTGGTAGTCTGTAACACGTCCCTATGGCACGCGAAAATTGTGCGGCTTGAGAGGGCGTTAGTACGGAGGCGATTGCGCATCGGTTGAGATGGACTCCGACAACGTCTGCTACTTCAATGACGGCGGCAAGGTGCACACTGTGCGCACCCTGCCGGGCTGGCGATTCTCAGCGGGTTCGTGGCCGGTTCGCCATCCCTGCCGCAACCCTGTCGTTATTTTGGTGTTCTTTCCAGTCGATGGGGCCTCCACCCTGAGTTACGACTTGACCCCGTTTGAAGACCTCACCACGGCAGGACCAACCACAGCTGGACCAACCACGGCTGAAGCAACCGCGGCTGGACCAACGACTGTCGCTGCTTCGGTCCCAGTCAAGTGTCTGGGCGAAGAATCCGGCTCAACGGGCAGTGCTCACTTCAGCAGCAGCGCTGGTCGCCGTCTGCCCGGCCGCATGGTGTTGCCCGTCTGTCCAGGGGCCTCGGCGTCCCTGTGGAACGTCCAAAACGCCCTGGACTGCTCCGTCCGCTGCTTCCAGAGTCCGCTCTGCAGCGGCTTTGCCTTCCTGCACGAGCAGAAGCAGTGCGAGTTTTACGCGGGCGCAGTTCATGAAGCCGACATGCAAGCGGACCCCGCTGCCTACATCTACTGGAAGAAAATGTGATTCAACTGGCTTTTCTGAAGCCAAGAAGCGCTTCTACTCCACGAGCAATTTCAGTCAAAAAATAAAATTGCGCCAACCAGATTGATCATTTGCTGGGTTTGCCAGCAAAGATATACCGCACCTGGGCGTTTCGCGTATATCACCAGTATTATGAGTTCGTTTGAATTAAGCCAATGCGAGCTGTTCGTTTGAGTTGGAGTCAATCCGTCGGTCGGTAAAGGCCGGTTCAGAGTGCTGCGACGACTAGGACGAAGACGACAACGACGACGGCAAAAAGTTGGCCAACTCCCGTTATTGTCTTCGCCTTCCTCGCGCCGCTGTAAACAACGCACGCTCTCACAACGGCAAGACAAATAAATCGAGTTACAAAATAGAAATGTTGGAGTGCAGAGTGTCAGCTAATCGGAAACGAGATGTTGAATTGTGTAGTGTACTAACTAACTTCTCTGTTAAATTAGTCACTACTAATATACTATATTTTCCAAGTCGACAGTGTCACATTAAATAGCTCCGTTCGCTCGCGTGTCACTTCCACTCTTCGTGCTTGGGATCACTGTAGTGTCGTTGCGTACACTACATCCCTCCCCTTCTAGCTGAAGACGGGCGGCTGCTGTAGGCTGCCGGCGGTCGTCTTCTGGGTCGATGCCGGCGTCGACAGCGCGGCGGTCGTCTTCTGGGTCGATGCCGGCGTCGACAGCGCGGCGGTCGTCTTCTTGGTCGGTGCCGGCGTCGACAGCTCGGCGGTCGTCTTCTGGGTCGATGCCGGCGTCGACAGCTCGGCGGTCGTCTTCTTGGTCGGTGCCGGCGTCGACAGCTCGGCGGTCGTCTTCTTGGTCGGTGCCGGCGTCGACAGCTCGGCAGTCGTCATCTCGTTCTGCGCTTGGACGACCGGCTGGTGGGACGGTTCTTGGGCGTGCGGGAAGAGCATGGCATCTCTGCCCAGGGCGCAGGTGCAGCGACGGATGCATGGCGCCGACGGCCGCGATTTTCTCAGGGTCCGCGCCTCGTGCCATCTTGATGCAGTCCGACGCCTGTTGCTTCGTCTGCCGCGCTGGGCCAGCAGGCGCATGTCGACTCCGTCGGCTCGCTGATGTGCCCCTTGGACGTGTCCTCTGTGCGCGTGGACGCTGCAGCAGCCGCGTCGGGCGTCGCCAGCCTGGGACGGCTCTGCTCTGGTCCGACGGCTCACGCTCTCCAGCAGTCGGGTCGTCGTGGCGGACCGGGCCGCTTCTGCTGCCGCAGCATCAGGCGCCACCCTGCTCAGCTTCTGCTGCTGCCGGCATCGCGGTCGCTTCGGCGATCCGCAGCGTCTGACGGAGTGGCCCTTCTTGGCGCAGTGGGGACGAGGCTTTGCAGCCGGACCGGCGCGGTCGGTGAAGGCTGGCGTTCCACAGTCATTGCGGCCAGCGCCGTCGTTGTCTTCTCCGGCCGACGCCGTCCGCCGCCTCTCTGGCCGTTGGTCGTCTTCGAGCTTGTCGCTTGGTCGCCCGGCGCCCGTGAGGAAGACGCATCCCTCGATCTTGCTCCGCTGCCGGAACGGACTGGTCTGCTCGAGGACGTGAGCCAGCCGTTTGTTCACGCTCCATCTTGGCAGGCGGGCGGATGGCGCGGCGGCCGTCGACTGCTCGCTCGTGGACGACGCCAGCGTGGCGGTTCTTCTCTAGGTCACGCCACTTGTAGTGTACTAACTAACTTCTGTGAGTGGAGCGTGTGGTGGAGAGTCTGTGGAGAGTCTGTGGTGGAGAGTCTGTGGTGCATACCCTTCTCCCTGCTAGCGCAATGATTTTTACGCATGACTACGCCCGACGGCATGACTTCGGGACACCTAGCATATTGGGCTGGTTGGTCAATGCTGGTGGTGCTGTCAAAAACTAGTATCGTTCCTCGTGAATGCTTATTAGGTTCTTCTTTTCTGACCACCACTATTATTTCACATGCTGCAAAGTGCACCCTATCGTTCATATAGCTTCCGGCCCAGCCACTACCGTCACTTTGAGCTGCAAATGTATGCAGTTGCAAAATATTTTCATAGTTTGTAGTCTCTCGACATCGCTCTCTCCGACCCGCCCCCGGCAGCGCAAAGCGAGAGCGTCACCCCTCTCGTGAAGAGCTGCTCGATCTGTTTCGTGTAGAACACGAGATCGCAGACCCGATTGGCCGCCACCAGCGAGTAGTGCGCCACGGTCGAGTACCATGCCACCGAGATGGCCATGCTCGTCAGCCAGGGCGAGAGCCTGGCGTGCCAATCGCTCCACTGATACGTCGCGATCGCCAGGCCCAATCCGAACATGACCGTGAAGGTGAGCAGGTCGGACGCGGAGGCGCTGAGGAAGATGAGGAACGTCGGTTGCGTCTTGGCGAGGCGCCAGAGTGCGATAATTGCAGGAGCGTAGAACGCGACGCAAAGACCGCACAAGAGGCACAGTCCGACGCCCACGAACACGTCCACGACATCGATCTGCTCGCCGACTCCAATGTGCGCACTGTCCATGACGTTGTCCATCTAGAACGCAATTTGTGCCTTTCCAGGTCCCTCGCTGAGCGCACTGCCTCGTCCTCGGACCATGCTTTGTACGACGTAAAGTTGCGTCTTTCGAAGTTTGACCTCCTTCTAGAAATTTTGTACTTCAAGCAGCAAGAGCCGCAAAGTCGCAACGTTTTCTTTGCGAAGCCCCATCAATGTTGTCCAACAAATTCGTCTTTCTCTAACCAAAAGGGGCTCAGAGTAGAAGTGTGGTATTTATTGTTCCATTTCAAAAAAAGCGGTTGGGGCTTTTACCCACTCCCCGAAGGGAGGCACCTGGCCCAGCTGGTTGAGCGTTTCCGCATGTAGACTTCCTGCAGGCAGGTTCCGATGAATTCGTTTCGCTGAGTAACATATCATCATGCGTAAGATAAAGCGGTCACTCACGCATTCTGGCGTGTGTACTGTACCAGTACCCTACCCACCAACTGTACCACTGCTGTACCCAATCGCGACAAACACGCGACGCCAAGCCAATGACAAAGATGTACGACAACAGTTCAACTCGGTTGACAAATTGGTCATGCGATTTGCACACCACCTTAGAATCGTAGAGGGAGTCGTTCAAAGTACACTCGTCCAGCAGAATGCATTTGTAGAATATTATTTATTTATTTGTTTATCCCCAGCAAGCACATACACGCTGTACACCATGGACAACACGACAACACAATCGAATGCTGGTTTCAACCATTTTTGAAATGCACAATGATGAACGGAACATGTAGCAGTCATTTGTAGCACCTGTGCCTGCACCCGTAGCCAGGTAAACAAAATTGAAAAACACGAATTCCAGTTTCACGCTCCCAGCTTTGCGCCTTCAGTTGCTGCTATGACCTATCATAATAGAGTGTCTTTTGAGTCGTGTCTTTAGGATGTCAACAAACAACAACGAATCGTGCGCGCATCCGACCTTCTGCGGCGCGGCATGGAAGATGGGCATACGTAGGTACATGTATACGTGTACGTGCAGTAGGTTTGACCGGTAGGTACATGCTGCAGCGGCGAGTGCGGCCGATTTCCTTGGCATCGGCGAAATCGGCGCGTCGAGTGATACGCATTGTATATCATCGTCATAACAATCACACACCACACAGTGGTGCGCAAAGCGAACTCCTTGTGGTGCTCGCGCGGGTGCAGTTGCGTGTGCTGTTTCCTATTTTTCGCTTCATATTGTTCTGGTTTGCAATATCCGCCGCTGCCAACGAGTACAAGGCAAGGCACTCGGGACGCACCTCGGAAATGAAGCCAAAGTCGTAAAGGTGAGTTGTGCTTTTATTGGATTAATTTCGCCTCGTGCGAGTGAATCGGCACCACTACTCAATTCCAAGCTGGACGTGCACCGAACCGTAATTGGGTGAGTGCAAGCTTTCCAACACTTTATTGGGTTTCTTGACAGTGGGGCGAGCTGAACTCGATTGCAAATGTCTTGCTCCATACCAAAACCAACCAGTGAAAAGACAGTCAAAAAAGGAAGGTTCCTGGCGGCTGGCACATCAAGCTCTCTGACATGCCTAGGATGGTGGTCCTGGCCGCTTACGAGTTCGATTCGATACCTTCGACGCCGTCCAGTTGGCCGTGGCTCTGCCCTCCTGGTGCCTCTACGTCCTTTTACTGGTCGTTCTTCTGAGAAGACGAGGGCATTCCAAACTTTCCGGTCCCTTCTACCGCCTCACGCTGCTGATCGGCATCTGCGATGTCGTGTCCCTGATGAACAGCTACGCGCTGCTGCTGCCGCCCGAGTGGGGCGTCTTGCTGGACGAGCTCTACCTGCCCTACTCGTCGTATCTCGCGCCCGCGGCGGCCGGGATCAGAGGCAGCGTGTTCTTCACGCAAAACGCGGGCGTGACAGTCGTCGCCTTGAACCGACTCATGGCGGTGACCGCGCCCGTCCTCTACAAGGAGGTGTGGCAAGGGAGGAAGTTGAAGGCGATCATGCTAGCGCTGTGCCTGCCAGGAGTGCTACTCGGTCCGGCCATCGTCCTGGTAGCCAGGCCGGCGTACTTGGCCGTCAATTCCACAGAAGCACAACTCGTCTTCCATCCTGGCACGGCGTCACCTGTAAGAAACCGGCTGTGAACAATTATTACGCAACAAATTGTATGCCTTGAACACAGCCAAGGTCTGTAACACTACAGGGCGCTCCATTGGCGGTATTTGTCGCCATGTGTCTTTTGATCTCGTCAGTGTGTTACGCCAAGTGCTTCGTCGCTCTGAAGGAGCAACGACGCGCCGTCAACGAGTCGAACAGCCGAATTTCAGCCGCAGACGCGGCGAAGAAGGCCAGAGAGGTTCGGTGATGCGGTTCGCTCTGCAGCGTTCGGCCAGAGTAGCGCTTCAGAAGCGTCTTTTGCTCTGCGGATTCATCTTCTTTCTCACTCAAGTCCTTCTCTCAGTCACGCTCGCGTTCGTCGTCGTCCACGGCTTCACTCCAGTCACGTTCCACTTGGAGTCAGTGCCCCCGTCTGCTGTCTCTCACTCCGTCCCAAACACAGTGTTCTAGTGCCTCAAGTGTACCATTCTGTCTAGAATGCTGGCGTACGACCTGTTCTGCTACGCGAATCCCTACACGCTGCTGCTGACGTCCAAGGAGGTGCGGGCGGCCTTTCGCTCCTCCCTCTGCGTCGCAGTGAAAGTCGAGCCGACGCTACAGCCGGCGCCACGTGGAGCGCTGTCGACGAAACGGGGCACGAACAATGCTCATATCTCGGAGATGAACGTTCGAACCATCTGATCTAGCCGCGCAAGTTCGAGCGATACAACGGTAGAATGATCCAATTACAGTGGGACACGTTACTGTACGTGAATCTACGAATCTCAGACTTCCGGTCGCCTAAAGGAATTCTTTGTGTCGCACGCACGCAGCCAGCGAACACACCGGCAGCCACCCACAAAACAGTATCGGCGAGCCGGCGAGTGGCAGCGTAAGAGCACGCACAGAGTGCACACAGAGTACACATCAGCGTCTCTCCTCTGTGCGGAGACACAAAGACGGAAAGTGAGTGGTCGCAAGATCAAGGAGTGAGGGCGAAATCGATTTCTCTTATCATTATGCCTATCATTTCATCCTAGATCGTTCCACACGCCAATTTGACAGACGCCACATTTTGTTCAACTGTTCAAGTCCAATTTGAATCTAGTCAGACTCACACCATTGGAGTATTCAGCGCGTACGGACACTTGTCGCAGCGATAGTCTTCTTTCCAATGGCTTGCTTGAAAAGCGTAACCAGTTCCTCGCGCACCAAGCTGCTGAATAATATTGAAACACTGATTTCCGGGCAAAAAGGTCCCATATTTTCCCAAACCCTTCGCACCTCCTCAGAAAAAAAAGGACGGCGGAGCTTGCAGTTTTACCAGCAGATTCAGTACCTGAAGACGGCGAGTAGGACGCCGTTGGTGGCGCTGTTGTGTACGTAGGCTACGTTGGCGGCGAGCACGCGCCACTTGGTCGTCCCGAAGTCGGAGAGGCCGAGCAGGTTCGAGCCGATGAACACCGCCGTGTTGGCCACGCCGATGGACAGCAGTCGGCGCTGCAGCGCGTGGCCCGATGCTGAACGGGGCGCCGCCGACGACGAGCGTGCTCCCCTGCGGACCAAACGACTAACAACGCGTACAGCGAAAGGCCTGCCTGACGGGCGCCGAGCAGGCGAGCGCCAGAAACGTGGCCCCATAGGCGACGAGAACGAGCAGCAGAAAGGAGAGGTTGAAGACCGCGGCCCAGAGAGCCACTCCGCTCTCGAGGTAGAGGGTGAAGTTGGTGATGCCAAAGCCGTACGAGTCAGTGTCGTAGTGGAGCACAACCGCGTCGTGGTCGAACACGCTCAGCTCGAACGCCAGCACGAGCACGCCTACCGTCCACACTGAGCGGACCTTTTGACGACCAGCGAATTATACGTACAACGAGGCTCCCGTACTTATTCTTACGGTGTTGAAACTTTGTACATTATTCTTTGCATTCAGTGCATGTATGCAGACAGACGGACGCGGAACGCGTCGTCTAGTCGTCGAGCAGCGCCCGCGAGACAGCAGAGTGCGCAGACTCTGCGCGTGAATATGGTCTCGATGGGACGGTGGTAGAAGAGGACGACGCAGGCGCGGTTGATGGCCAGCAGTGCGTAGTGGCTGGCCACGGTCGAGTAGGGATAACTGAGTGCCACGTACTGCACCAGCTCGGGCACGTGCTGCATCACGTCGACGACCCCGTTGAGGGCGACGCTGACGCCGAAGACGGCGAACTGCGCAAAGAAGATGGCGTCGGCGAGGGAGGCGCTGAGAAAGAGCAGGAAGATGGGCTGCTCGCGCGACAGTCGGTAGAGAGCGCGCATGAGGAACAGGTAGAAGACGATGTAGGCCGCGTTCATTCCCACCAATCCCGAACCCACGCACAAGTCCTCCAGCCGTTTCTGCTCCATCTGAAGCGCCGAAGCGATCGAAAGAACAACGCAGATGTACCTACGCTATCAAGCTTCCGCTCCAGTGCGTGTTCAACTGAACTGGTTAACGTATACCGGCTTGCTTTCGGACGAACGTAGCTCTGCGACCAGGCGACCACTTGGAATTTATCCTTTTTTTTTTGCAAGCTCGCTGAGGCCGACCCTAGCGGCTGGATATTCCGACAGACTTGACAGACCGACTGACAGACAGAATTGCCACTTTCCGCCCAGCAACAATGAACCGTGCGCGTGTACGGTCATCTGCGGACGTACTAGGTGCTCAGCCTCACCTCTGCGTGTCGGCACGGGAAGTGCGTGCCGCATTGACGTCCAAGGAGAGGACAGAAGAACCTTGTAGCAGCCTGAGCCGTGAAAAAGTCACGCACGCTAGCGGCTTTCTCTCCGACTTGACCATTTTCGGAACCCTGAAATCTGACGATCTCTAGAAGCCATTTCTTGAGTTAATTCTGGTCGCACTCGCAGCTCAGCTTGGGGTACAATACAGTACAGGCACTGCGCGTGATATCCACGCACTATCTTCACACAGTTGCTACCAAGGTCAACGGTCCCTGGAGACCAATACGCCTGCAGAAAGGACACAATTCGGTTGCCTCCTGGCCTCGGCACCACAAACCCTGACAGCGGCCAGTCCACGTGTCGAAGTGCTGGCACCAGTGTGCTCGACAACCCTCTCGTCACAGTCGACGTCTTCTAAGACGAACTTTAGCGAATCTTCCACTGGGATTCGCAAACAAGCGCGAGCCCGCTCGCGACGAGCGTTTACACCTCGTTGAAAGGCGAGTTCCTCAACTGCTGGGGCACAAGCGGCGCGGGTCGTTGTGGTAGTCGGTCCTCATCAAAGCACGGACCTGTTCGTTCCCGAGCGGCACGTACTTCTCGATCCATTGGGTACACGCCGTGCGCTCAACACAGCTCCGCGCGCTCCTTATCGCGGACCCGAAAGTCCATCGGCGCAATCACAAGACAGCACAACCCAATAAACCAGATCCACTGACCATCCGCGCCCGTCATCATACGTTCATGTTCAACGAGTTGAGACTGAATCGCGAGAGCACGCGAGCGGAGGACGCGAACGAGTGAGAGTGCGCCACGCAGTTCACCCGTTCAGTGCGCGAATGAGTACACAAATCCTTTGATAGATTTAGGACCCACGACCGATTGTTTGATCGGTTTTTCGTTTCTGTTTTCCTTCTTTCTTGATCTTTGAATTGGCAATGAGCAATCTCAGTGAGTACGGGAGCGTGTTGCAGTGACGGTCTTCTTGCCAATGACTTGATTGAAAATCGCAATAAGCTCCTGGCGCACCAAGCTGCTAAATTGAAACAAGAATTTCTGTACGTCGCAACTCACAACGCTGTACAACGCAACGCTGACGCAAACAAACTAGGTACCGTAGTCAAGAACCTCTCTCTGGTACAGCAATGGTATGGTATGCGTTTGCAAGCATGCGGATGTAATGTGGTGTTTTGGTGCAGCTATGTAGTCAACAAGGTGCCGCGTTGTTGTTGTTGGTTTGGGGGCGACTCTAGGAAGCCTTTGAAAGGCCCATTTAGAATACCCCAAAGCAACGTTCACTCTTAGAGCTCCTCGAAGCGTCCAGAGGCATGGCACAGCCCCAGGACATCTTTTAGAGAGAGCTCTCGAATCTGCTGGGGAGTGGCGTACGCCATTCCCCACAGTCTGAGGCGCAACACCGCGAGGGCGTCGCACTGCCCTAGGAAGTGAAGACACGTTTCGTCCTCCACCCCGCACTTGAGACACACTTGGCTGTCGGCGAGGCCGATGCGCCGAAAGTGCGCATTGAGATAGTGGCCTGAAAGCACACCGCACACTACACGTGCCACTGCACGCGGCAGCTTGAGAACTCTCCTGGACAGGTCCTTTGACGGGCCCGCGATCAGTTCCTTGGCCTGTCGGCAAGACTGGAGAGCATCCCAGCGGAGGCGGTGCTCTCTGCGTCTCCAGGCGTCGAGTTGCTGATGGACTAAGGCCGGACTGACGGCGAGCGCCGGCTCCGGACCTACAAACGGCGTCAGCGATCCGGCACGAGCCAGAGCGTCGGCGCGTTCGTTTCCTGCAACCCCTGAGTGTCCTGGAACCCAGAACAGTTGAATGCTCCGAGCACGAATAGCGTTGAGCGCATTTCTGCACTCCCGTACAAGACGAGAGCTCGTCTTGCAGGAACTAATGGCCAGGAGGGCGGCGCGACTATCAGAGAAAATCGCGACGTCCTCCTCGCCAACCTCCAGCCCCGCCAGATGCTGGGCAGCGTAGCTGATGGCCAAAACTTCCGCCTGAAAGACGGTTGCACTTCTACCAAGCGGTATCGATTGCTCCACGTTCAGAGACGGAATGTACACGCCGGCGCCGACGCCAGCGCGACGAATGCTTGAGCCGTCAGTGTAGCAAGCCACAGCGGCCATCGTCGTCTCTGGCGGCCGCCCAGCCGCCCACTCTTGCCGCGAGTGAACCTTAATGGAAAAGTCCATCTCAAAACTAAACTCAGGACCGATAGAGTCGGCCCTGAGTGCAGCTGCGGGCGCGGCAGCGAGTAGTTGCCCCTCGATGAGCGAGTGTGGACCGCGCGCACCGCGCCACTGGCCAGTCCGCTTGAGTCGGTAGCAAGCAGACATGGCTGAAGCCTTGACGACGACGTCCAGCGGTGGCAAGCCCAGCAGGACCTCCAGCGCGGCCGTCGGCGTCGACACCATGGCCCCTGTCATGCAGAGGCATGTGCTCGACAACCCTCTCGTCACAGTCGACGTCTTCTAAGACGAACTTTAGCGAATCTTCCACTGGGATTCGCAAACAAGCGCGAGCCCGCTCGCGACGAGCGTTTACACCTCGTTGAAAGGCGAGTTCCTCAACTGCTGGGGCACAAGCGGCGCGGGTCGTTGTGGTAGTCGGTCCTCATCAAAGCACGGACCTGTTCGTTCCCGAGCGGCACGTACTTCTCGATCCATTGGGTACACGCCGTGCGCTCAACACAGCTCCGCGCGCTCCTTATCGCGGACCCGAAAGTCCATCGGCGCAATCACAAGACAGCACAACCCAATAAACCAGATCCACTGACCATCCGCGCCCGTCATCATACGTTCATGTTCAACGAGTTGAGACTGAATCGCGAGAGCACGCGAGCGGAGGACGCGAACGAGTGAGAGTGCGCCACGCAGTTCACCCGTTCAGTGCGCGAATGAGTACACAAATCCTTTGATAGATTTAGGACCCACGACCGATTGTTTGATCGGTTTTTCGTTTCTGTTTTCCTTCTTTCTTGATCTTTGAATTGGCAATGAGCAATCTCAGTGAGTACGGGAGCGTGTTGCAGTGACGGTCTTCTTGCCAATGACTTGATTGAAAATCGCAATAAGCTCCTGGCGCACCAAGCTGCTAAATTGAAACAAGAATTTCTGTACGTCGCAACTCACAACGCTGTACAACGCAACGCTGACGCAAACAAACTAGGTACCGTAGTCAAGAACCTCTCTCTGGTACAGCAATGGTATGGTATGCGTTTGCAAGCATGCGGATGTAATGTGGTGTTTTGGTGCAGCTATGTAGTCAACAAGGTGCCGCGTGGTGCGAAACGTGTGGGAATTGATCTTGATTGCAAGAGGTCGCACATCGCAAACGGCGACATCATCACATTTACGGGCCCAAGTGAAGCAGTACCCCATAGATAGGTTATGCTTGTTTTGTGTTTTTCCCTTTATTTAATTTATTTAAATTTGTCTTTAATTTATTTTTCTTTTTGAGAGATGCTTTTTTAAAACCACGTATGTTGGTGTTTGTTTTGATAGGGTGTACTTTTCGGTGGTTGGGCCTTCTAGGTCGTGCTGGCGTCCAACTGGTGACTGAATCCGGTCCCGTCCCGTCCCGTTGCTCTAGTAGTGACAGCGTTATGTCTTTTGTCTGTGCAGACGCGGCGATCGGGACGGTCATTTTTTCGAAGTGAATCCCGTCCCGTCCCGTCCCGTTGCTGCTAGAGGCGGCCATCGGGACGGTCATTTTTTCGAAGTGAATCCCGTCCCGTCCCGTCCTGTTGCTGCTAGAGGCGGCCATCGGGACGGTCATTTTTTCGAAGTGAATCCCGTCCCGTCCCGTCCCGTTGCTGTACTACTGACAGCGTATATGTCTTTGTCTGTGTAGAGGCGGCCATCGGGACGGTGATTTTTTCAGAGTCAGTCCCGTCCCGTCCCGTCGCGTTGCTGTACAAGTGACAGCGTATATGTCTTTGTCTGTGTAGAGGCGGCCATCGGGACGGTCATTTTTTGAAGTGAATCCCGTCCCGTCCCGTCCCGTTGGTGCTAGAGGCGGCCATCGGGACGGTGATTTTTTCGAAGTGAATCCCGTCCCGTCCCGTCCCGTTGGTGACACCGTATGTGTTTCTCTGTGTAGGCGGCGCCATCGGGACGGTCATTTTTTCGAAGTGAATCCCGTCCCGTCCCGTCCCGTTGGTGTACTAGTGACAGCGTATATGTGTCTCTGTCTGTGTAGGCGGCGCCATCGGGACGGTCCTTTTTTCGAAGTGAATCCCGTCCCGTCCCGTCCCGTTGCTGCTAGAGGCGGCCATCGGGACGGTCATTTTTTCGAAGTGAATCCCGTCCCGTCCCGTCCTGTTGCTGCTAGAGGCGGCCATCGGGACGGTCATTTTTTCGAAGTGAATCCCGTCCCGTCCCGTCCCGTTGCTGTACTACTGACAGCGTATATGTCTTTGTCTGTGTAGAGGCGGCCATCGGGACGGTGATTTTTTCAGAGTCAGTCTCGTCCCGTCCCGTCGCGTTGCTGTACAAGTGACAGCGTATATGTCTTTGTCTGTGTAGAGGCGGCCATCGGGACGGTCATTTTTTGAAGTGAATCCCGTCCCGTCCCGTCCCGTTGCTGCTAGAGGCGGCCATCGGGACGGTGATTTTTTCGAAGTGAATCCCGTCCCGTCCCGTCCCGTTGGTGACACCGTATGTGTTTCTCTGTGTAGGCGGCGCCATCGGGACGGTCATTTTTTCGAAGTGAATCCCGTCCCGTCCCGTCCCGTTGGTGTACTAGTGACAGCGTATATGTGTCTCTGTCTGTGTAGGCGGCGCCATCGGGACGGTCCTTTTTTCGCATTGAATCCCGTCCCGTCCCGTCCCGTTGCTGTACAAGTGACAGCGTATATGTGTTTCTCTGTGTAGGCGGCGCCATCGGGACGGTCATTTTTTCGAAGTGAATCCCGTCCCGTCCCGTCCCGTTGCTGCTAGAGGCGGCCATCGGGACGGTCATTTTTTCGGATTGAATCCCGTCCCGTCCCGTCCCGTTGCTGTACAAGTGACAGCCTATGTCTTTGTCTGTGAAGAGGCCCTCATCGGGACGGTGATTTTTTCGAAGTGAATCCCGTCCCGTCCCGTCCCGTTGCTGCTAGAGGCGGCCATCGGGACGGTGATTTTTTCGAAGTGAATCCCGTCCCGTCCCGTCCCGTTGCTGCTAGAGGCGGCCATCGGGACGGTGATTTTTTCGAAGTGAATCCCGTCCCGTCCCGTCCCGTTGCTGCTAGAGGCGGCCATCGGGACGGTGATTTTTTCGAAGTGAATCCCGTCCCGTCCCGTCCCGTTGCTGCTAGAGGCGGCCATCAGGACGGTGATTTTTTCGAAGTGAATCCCGTCCCGTCCCGTCCTGTTGCTGCTAGAGGCGGCCATCGAGACGGTCATTTCTTCAGAGTGATTCCCGTCCCGTCCCGTCCCGTTGCTGACACCGTATGTCTTTGTCTGTGTGTAGAGGCGGCCATCGGGACGGTCATATTTTCGAAGTGAATCCCGTCCCGTCCCGTCCCGTTGCTGCTAGAGGCGGCCATCGGGACGGTCATTTTTTCGAAGTGAATCCCGTCCCGTCCCGTCCCGTTGGTGACACCGTATGTGCTTCTCTGTGTAGGCGGCGCCATCGGGACGGTCATTTTTTCAAAGTGAATCCCGTCCCGTCCCGTCCCGTTGGTGACACCGTATGTGCTTCTCTGTGTAGGCGGCGCCATCGGGACGGTCATTTTTTCGAAGTGAATCCCGTCCCGTCCCGTCCCGTTGCTGTACTGGTGACAGCGTATATGTCTTTGTCTGTGAAGAGGCGGGCATCGGGACGCTGATTTTTTCAGAGTGAGTCCCGTCCCGTCCCGTCCCGTTGTTGACAACGTATGTGTTTCTCTGTGTAGGCGGCGCCATCGGGACGGTCATTTTTCCGCACTGAATCCCGTCCCGTCCCGTCCCGTTGGTGTACTAGTGACAGCGTATGTCTTTGTCTGTGTAGAGGCGGCCATCGGGACGGTCCTTTTTTCGGATTGAATCCCGTCCCGTCCCGTCCCGTTGCTGCTAGAGGCGGCCATCGGGACGGTCCTTTTTTCGGATTGAATCCCGTCCCGTCCCGTCCCTTTGCTGCTAGAGGCGGCCATCGGGACGGTCCTTTTTTCGGATTGAATCCCGTCCCGTCCCGTCCCGTTGCTGCTAGAGGCGGCCATCGGGATGGTCATTTTTTCGAAGTGAATCCCGTCCCGTCCCGTCCCGTTGCTGCTAGAGGCGGCCATCGGGACGGTCATTTTTTCGAAGTGAATCCCGTCCCGTCCCGTCCCGTTGGTGACACCGGAAGTGTTACTCCGTGGAGTCGGCGACAACGGGACGGTCCTTTTTCGGATTGAATCCCGGCCCGTCCCGTCCCGTTGCTGTACAAGTGACAGCGTATGTCTTTGTCTGTGTAGAGGCGGCCATCGGGACGGTGATTTTTTGAGAGTGAATCCCCTCCCGTCCCGTCCCGTTGCTGCTAGAGGCGGCCATCGGGACGGTCCTTTTTTTCGAAGTGAATCCCGTCCCGTCCCGTCCCGTTGCTGTACAAGTGAGAGCGTATGTCTTTGTCTGTGAAGAGGCGCTCATCGGGACAGTCATTTTTTCGAAGTGAATCCCGTCCCGTCCCGTCCCGTTGCTGCTAGAGGCGGCCATCGGGACGGTGATTTTTTCGAAGTGAATCCCGTCCCGTCCCGTCCCGTTGCTGCTAGAGGCGGCCATCGGGACGGTCATTTTTTCGAAGTGAATCCCGTCCCGTCCCGTCCCGTTGCTGCTAGAGGCGGCCATCGGGACGGTCATTTTTTCGAAGTGAATCCCGTCCCGTCCCGTCCCGTTGCTGACACCGTATGTGTTTCTCTGTGTAGGCGGCGCCATCGGGACGGTGATTTTTTCGAAGTGAATCCCGTCCCGTCCCGTCCTGTTGCTGCTAGAGGCGGCCATCGAGACGGTCATTTTTTCAGAGTGAGTCCCGTCCCGTCCCGTCCCGTTGTTGACAACGTATGTGTTTCTCTGTGTAGGCGGCGCGATCGGGACGGTCATTTTTCCGCACTGAATCCGGTCCCGTCCCGTCCCGTTGCTGTACAAGTGACAGCGTATATGTCTTTGTCTGTGAAGAGGCGTTCATCGGGACGGTGATTTTTTGAAGTGAATCCCGTCCCGTCCCGTCCCGTTGGTGTACTAGTGACAGCGTATGTCTTTGTCTGTGTAGAGGCGGCCATCGGGACGGTCCTTTTTTCGGATTGAATCCGTCCCGTCCCGTCCCGTTGCTGCTAGAGGCGGCCATCGGGACGGTCCTTTTTTCGGATTGAATCCCGTCCCGGCCCGTCCCGTTGCTGCTAGAGGCGGCCATCGGGATGGTCATTTTTTCGAAGTGAATCCCGTCCCGTCCCGTCCCGTTGCTGCTAGAGGCGGCCATCGGGACGGTCATTTTTTCGAAGTGAATCCCGTCCCGTCCCGTCCCGTTGGTGACACCGTATGTGTTTCTCCGTGTAGGCGGCGCCATCGGGACGGTCCTTTTTTCGGATTGAATCCCGTCCCGTCCCGTCCCATTGCTGTACAAGTGACAGCGTATGTCTTTGTCTGTGTAGAGGCGGCCATCGGGACGGTGATTTTTTGAGAGTGAATCCCGTCCCGTCCCGTCCCGTTGCTGCTAGAGGCGGCCATCGGGACGGTCCTTTTTTCGGATTGAATCCCGTCCCGTCCCGTCCCGTTGCTGCTAGAGGCGGCCATCGGGACGGTGATTTTTTGAGAGAGTGAATCCCGTCCCGTCCCGTCCCGTTGCTGCTAGAGGCGGCCATCGGGACAGTCATTTTTTCGAAGTGATTCCGGTCCCGTCCCGTCCCGTTGCTGCTAGAGGCGGCCATCGGGACGGTCCTTTTTTCGGATTGAATCCCGTCCGGTCCCGTCCCGTTGCTGTACTGGTGAGAGCGTATATGTCTTTGTCTGTGAAGAGGCGGGCATCGGGGACGCTGATTTTTTCAGAGTGAGTCCCGTCCCGTCCCGTCCCGTTGTTGACAACGTATGTGTTTCTCTGTGTAGGCGGCGCCATCGGGACGGTGATTTTTTCGAAGTGAATCCCGTCCCGTCCCGTCCCGTTGCTGTACTGGTGACAGCGTATATGTCTTTGTCTGTGAAGAGGCGGGCATCGGGACGCTGATTTTTTCAGAGTGAGTCCCGTCCCGTCCCGTCCCGTTGTTGACAACGTATGTGTTTCTCTGTGTAGGCGGCGCCATCGGGACGGTCATTTTTCCGCACTGAATCCCGTCCCGTCCCGTCCCGTTGCTGTACTACTGACAGCGTATATGTCTTTGTCTGTGTAGAGGCGGCCATCGGGACGGTGATTTTTTCAGAGTCAGTCCCGTCCCGTCCCGTCCCGTTGCTGTACAAGTGACAGCGTTGGTCTTTGTCTGTGTAGAGGCGGCCATCGGGACGGTGCTTTTTTCGAAGTGACTCCCGTCCCGTCCCGTCACGGAGCTGTACAAGTGACAGCGTATGTCTTTGTCTGTGAAGAGGCGCTCATCGGGACGGTCATTTTTTCGAAGTGAATCCCGTCCCGTCCCGTCCCGTTGCTGCTAGAGGCGGCCATCGGGACGGTGATTTTTTCGAAGTGAAACCCGTCCCGTCCCGTCCCGTTGCTGCTAGATGCAGCCATAGGGACGGTCATTTTTTGAAGTGAATCCGTCCCGTCCCGTCCCGTTGCTGCTAGAGGCGGCCATCGGGACGTTCATTTTTTCGAAGTGAATCCCGTCCCGTCCCGTCCCGTTGCTGCTAGAGGCGGCCATCGAGACGGTCATTTTTCGAAGTGAATCCCGTCCCGTCCCGTCCCGTTGCGGCTAGAGGCGGCCATCGGGACGGACATGGTTTCGAAGTGAATCCCGTCCCGACCCGTCCCGTTGCTGCTAGAGGCGGCCATCGGGACGGCCCTCATTTCGAAGTGAATCCCGTCCCGTCCCGTCCCGTTGCTGTACTAGTGACAGCGTATATGTCTTTGTCTGTGAAGAGCCGAGCATGGGGACGGTGATTTTTTTCGCAATCACTGCCGTCGCGTCGGGTCCTGTCGCTCAAGTACTGATAGCGTATATGTGTTCCTCTGTGTAGATGGCGCGATCGCGAGGGTAATTTTTTATTTTTTTCGCAGTGCGTCCCGTCCGGTCCGGTCGCGTTGGTGTACTACTGAGACCGTATATCTGTTTTTCTGTGTAGGCGGCGCCATCCGCCATTTGGCTTCGTTGGCTACTGCCTTGTGATGGATGAGTTCGTGTCAATAGGTTGTCATTATCGGCTTTCAATGGTGATGATGATTTTATTGGTGGAGATGCATGCATGCATGCATGCATGTATGCAAAGTGCACGCAAATGGAATAGTCAACTGTTTTATTTTTTGTACTGAAGTGTTAACACACTAGCCCAGCCGCTATAGGTCGTCTGTTACAATCGGTTACGCTTAAATGCGGCGCACGTTAAATGCAGCACAGGTTGTATATGATAAATAATGCAGGCACGTAAAGTATGCACGCAAGTGGATTTTCGCAGCCTAAGGGTAAAACTAAGCCTAACCTAAAGCCTAAGCAAAAACCTAAGCCTAAGCCTAAGCAAAGCCTAAGCCTAAGTTAAAGCCTAAGCAAAAACCTAACCAAAAACGTAAGCCTAAGCCTAAGCAAAGCCTAAGCCTAAGCAAAAACCTAAGTGTAAGCAAAGCTTAACCCTAAGCCCAACCTTAAGCCAAGAAAAAGCCGCGGAACTCAACTTGGTTGCATACATCACCTGCTTGCATGCCAGCATCCTTTATCACATACAACGTGTGCTGCATTTAACGGGCTATTTCCAAAATATGCAACCGATACAAGCACAACCGATACAAGGGATCACTGTAGCTTAGGCTTTAGCTTAGGCTTAGGCTTAGGCTTAGGCTTAGGCTTAGGCTTAGGCTTAGGCTTTTGCTTAGGCTTAGGCTTAGGCTTAGGCTTAGAAGGCGGGAACA